>SNQJ01S0239675.1:7185-20778 GCA_010110895.2 Picea sitchensis
ACTCACAGTTTTCAAATTGTATTTTGGTTCTAATTGAAAGTGTTCCACCTTCGAAGAGAAATACAGAATTGTTAGTTGCCGAGATTCCTTAGCAGCTCTAGTCTCTGCCTGGATCATTGGAGTTGTTCTAATGCCATTTGGAGGCAATACATCTTCTGGATATGATTTAACTATCCTTCATTAGTTGGAGAAATCATCTGAAGGCTAGAGCTACTAGAAAAGTTTTCATAATCCCCGTTCACAAAGCAGAATGAGCTGCCCTCCAATGTGAAAATCAAGTACATTGCTCGTAATTGACCCTGTCTCTCCCTCAGTTTTGGCTTGCTTTCTATTCAGTAAACTATATTCCCTTTCGATATAATCTTGACATTGGCATCCCTTCTCTCAAGTCCTTTCCTACCTTAATTTATCGATTTTAGTTGCATCTAGTCTTCAACCATTCTATGTGAAACTTTCCTGTATCATATCTGCAAATGACCAAAATCATTAAATAAATAGACAGTGAAATTATTATCTCTAACCTCTCTTGCCGTATTCTGCAAACGAGTTAACCATTTTAGTCGCATCTCGTCTTCAATCCATCTATGTGACACTTTCTGTTTCAAATATATGAATAGAAATTTCTTAAACAAGTTGGGAAATATGTTAACCTTTAACCTTCCTAAGCTCTCTCTTTGAAATTGGCCTGGTACAAGAAGACCTTTTAGGAGTTCATTAAATTATTTACTCTATTAATCTTTACTAATTTCTTTTGATTCTGGTTGGATATTGCAGCTATTGGAGGCGAGTATTTGTCTGTAGTTTCATCTGGAAACCTTTCAACTTTATTCGATTTGGGAGGAGTGGTGGGTGGAATTCTCGCAGGCCATATTTCTGATAGGCTTGATGCCAGGGCTATCACAGCAGCTAGTTTCATGTACTGTGCAATTCCAGCACTCATTTTATATCGGGTTTATGGAGGTATCTCAATGTTTGTTAATATTGCTCTGATGATGATTTCCGGAATGTTTGTTAATGGGCCTTATGCACTCATTACCACAGCCGTTTCAGCTGATCTCGGTACACATAGCTCACTTAAGGGCAATTCGAGAGCTTTGGCAACCGTCACGGCGATTATAGATGGTACTGGGTCTGTTGGGGCTGCCTTGGGGCCACTTCTGACTGGCTTTATCTCTACAGATGGATGGAATGGTGTATTCATTATGCTCACGCTTTCATCTTTAATTTCTGGCCTTCTTTTGAGCCGCATGGTTGTGGCAGAGATTGTGGACAAGATTGCCAAGGCAAAAGAAAGGTCTAGACAACAAGAGATTGCAGGTAATACACAGGGTCTTTATATCTCTATATATCTAAATAGTTTGTGGAGTTGCAATGTTGGTTTCATAGAGTACACATGAGATATTGTTGCAGGGCTTTCTTTGTAGTGTCATTAATCTAACAAGATCCTATCTCTGTAACGCAGGGTCAATCATTCAACCGCTGCTGACAGAGAGGCACTGAGATGATTTGGCAAAGTTCATGTAGGAGTTGTATCTCACTAATGAGAAGATGCAGATACTTGTATGTTTGGACCCTATTGCTGCAGAAATACAATGATTCTTTACTTCATTCTGTGGATGTCCTTTATTTTGTCAAGCTGGAGAATTGGCCTTGCCTACCTGATGAGAGCTATCGTGGGTCACATGAATGACAGACGGTTTAAAATTAATTGGAAAGCAGAAACAATTGACATAGGCAATATATTTTCCCTGATCTGTATTTCTTTGTATGTGATGTATTTGTGCTATGTTAGTTGTCATGAACTGGAATATAGAACCGGTACCATTGCAACACTTTATCTAGATTGATCAGTTGTTAAATTATGAATGTAGACGAGTGATTGGCTCTTGTAGGTGAGGGATTGAAGAGACGGTTGCATCATTTTGCAATTGTCCTAGTTAGGAACAGAAGAATTGTCCCCCATAAGAAAGGGGGAGGCATGCATTATTTATTGCAGCTGTTACCATTCTCAGTATTTCAGCAAGGGAAGGTTTTCATATGCATTATTTATTGCAGCGGCTACCATTCTGAGTATTTAAGCGGTCTTTTTTAAAACTCTTCAAAGCTGAATTTCTCCCAACACTTTCAGACTTTGTATGATATGAAGTTGAATTGATATGATGTTGAATTGTAATTAAAACCTATATTTCCTTTCTAATTTATCAAGTCACTGTCCATGCATGTAGATGTTCTGTTGATAAAATGTTTATCTTTAAAATAAGCCTAAATCTTTTTGAAGCCTAAATCTTTTTGAGAATCTAAAAGAGGATGATGACCAGTGCGCAGACCCTGTTTGTCTAAACAGGCAAACTCTGCAATTTCTGCTGTTCAAAAAACTCTGCAATTTCTGTTGTTCAAATGTGCCTACATAGAAATCATTCCAATTACTAATAATAAAACAAATTATTCTACCCATCCATTCATATGTTGTAGGAATGATTCAAGTCAAATCATACAGAGTTGAAGGGCGTTTTAATTGAAAATACAAATCATACAAAGTTGGAGGGCGTTTTAATTGAAAATATAGACACGTGTATGCTCCAAAATATTAGTAAAATGTATAGCTGTAAATAAAAGCGAATTGATACTCCCAGCATGCAAACAAGGGAATTCGACGCAGAATGGACAAGATGTGTACTACAACATACATGTGTCTGTAGGATGAATTGTTCAATGTTCAAGAGAGTATCCACACCGAGTTTTAGTCACAGGGGACTGTGGGCATGCAAACAAGGGAATTCGACGCAGAATGGACAACATGTGTCTATAGGATGAATTGTTCAATGTTCAACAGAGTATCCACACCGAGTTTTAGTCACAGGGGACTGTGGGCAGCGCTGTGGGGTATATCAATGATTGTAGCCAACCAATAAAGGGTTGTTAATTTGGTGTACATAGCTATTCTTTAGTTAAATGGGCCAAGCGATYTCACAAATAAACATATTGAAGAGAGATTAATAYGTTGGATGAATTATTGTATACAAGTATTAATTTAATCSGCAACACAACCACATTGATCTTAGTTACCCACATCATTTCAACACATAGGGAACACATAATTTATTTTGGAAATTCAAATGGAAAACCAAAACATAATTTATTTATTTTGGAAATTCAAATTGGAAAACCAACATTCGAAATTCAAAATGCCTAACATTCGGCAAGGATTTGGAAAACCAACATTCTACGAAGATGAAAACCAACATTCGACAAGGATTTTATTAAACTTTTGAGAAATAGTTGCAAAGATGAGCTATATGTAACATTTTTGTACACTTGACAAGGATTTTATCAAACTTGAGAAATAGTTACAAAGATGAGCTATATGTAACATTTTTGTACTGTTAGATGAGCTATATATAACTTTTTTGTACTGTTATTCATCGGCAACTTTTTTGTACTATTATTCATCCGCAAAATTGCAGATTGTTGTAGATTGCTTTGGTTCAAGGACAACCTTTGATCTTTAAGCAAGTTTCTTCTCCCAGGGTCCTCATGCTTTTGTAGCTGCCTGCCTTCTTTGTTTTCTTTGTACTTCTCTTTCTTTCCTTTCCACTGCACATTAATTCCAACAACATTTTATTTTTAATATGGTGCTTGCAAGACCAACCTTTGTTTTCTTTGTACTTCTCTTTCTTTCCTTTCCACTGCACATTAATTCCAACAACATTTTATTTTTAATACGATGCTTGCAAGACCAACCTGGTCCCCAAAAGCTTCAACTCAACTTTCTTTCTTTCTTCTACTTCTACGGCTGTGTGCTTGCCTTCTCTGCTCTTGCAGATAAGAGCTATCTCTTGGCTGTTATGGAGTCTAACAGAGCCCTGTTGAGTCATCTATTTGTATCAAGTGCCCTGTAGAGTCATCTATTTGTATCAAGTTTCGACAAATCTCCAAGATGGGGTACTTCCACTGCAGAATGGAAGATAAGTGTTGCAGAATGGAAGATAAGTGTTGAATAGGGACTGCTTTTGGCATACCCTTGTTGTTCACTTCATTGGTGGAGATGACATCTTTTGTTGCTACAGGTTCTTGGACAATCATTGTTCCTTTTTCCTTACCCTTACTTTTCACTTTCCAAACCTTTTTTTCTTATCTTTACTTTTCACTTTCCAAACCTTTTTTTCTTATCTTTACTCTTCACTTTTCAAACCCTTTTTTCTTACCCTTTACTCTTCACTCTCCAAACCTTTTTTTGATGTGTAGTACTTGGGATGAAGTTCCTAATGAAGCCTTGGTTTCTTGACGTTGTAGTTCTAGCAAATATTCTTGCCAATGCAAGGGTTGCTTGGCATTCTCTTCTTATTTGTGTTACTTTGAACTTGCAACTGTCTTGGCATTCTCTTCTTATTTGTGTTACTTTGAACTTGCAGTTGTCTTGGGAAAGTTTCTTCCCATTCTTCCCATCAAAGGAACATAAACTAAAGTGCCAATGAACATCAACATCGTGGCCTTTCTTCTTTGCAGCGGAAACAAACCAAACATGCCTTGACATACCACTTTGGTTTGTGTTTGTTAGTGTGTTTGCTTGGTCCCTTGAGTATGGGGACAACTTTAGGTGGCGAAAACATTCCTTTGCTGCCCTCATTCAAGCTTCGTAATGGTTTTCTGTCCATTTCATTTTCCATTGTCTTTTCTTCAATCAAAATGGTTTCTTCTTCGGTTTCTCTTGCCTCGAAAAAAGTTATTTTGGTGGTCTTAGCTTGAGTTGAGCTTTTACTTGGTTCTTTTTGTCCACCCAAACTTAGGCCTTCATGCTCGAGTCTATGCTTAGCTACAATCCCTTGGCTTCTCTTGCCTAGCTCTTGGTCATTGTAGCCCGTTTGTCGTATGTGCTTGGAATTGTTGCCTCTGATATGTTTTACAAAAACACTAAAGGGTTCTTGAAAAACAAATTGAGAAAGGTCCATAGAGAGTGAGCTTACCATGCTTGTCTCGTTCATGGTGCTAACTTCTACAATAACAATGGAAAGTGTTTGCACTTCCTTGGTCTTATGGACAACTATAGGCAACTTGGCCAATGTCTCAAGCTCCTTTTTCAACTCTGCTATTCCCTCCTTCAAGTGTTGGGTCTCCTTTTGGATCTACACATTGAAGCTCCATAGTTCTTCCAAGCTCTCTCTTTTCACTGCTTTATCCAGGTTGGCCTTGTTTATCGTCAAAGTGCTAACAATGGCTTTAAGGTCACAAATTCAACGACTCTGATACCAATATGATTCAATATGATAAACATGGTACTTTGTAGCCCACAGGTTTCATCAACTCATATCCTTCAAGAAAATTAAATTCAATTGTTTGTCTCTGCAAGTACGATCACACTAAGATCTTTGTCTTCATATTTAGGTTGCCGCTCTGTTTCAAATTTAGTCTCAATGCCAAGTTCACAATGCACCATGTGTTTTATTTTGAATGTGCCAAAACATGCACTCTGGTTTATTTATTTATTTTTAACTATGCACACGACAATTTAAACAAAAACCAATGTTGTACAATATGCTTTCAAACACTAATATATGCAAGAATATGTCAATGAATTCATATTCAAGAAGTTTACCAATAAGGAATCTGCCTAGACATTCTATGTTGAAACATACACCATGCAAATGTATCAATTACAAATTTGCACATACACCTTAATGTCAATCAACACATAGACTCTATTTTTTTAAACATGCAAACTCTGCAATTTCTGCCATTCAAATGTGCCTACATAACATTCATTCAAATTGCCAATAATGAAACAAATTCTGCCCATTCACCAATACTTTGTAGGAAGCATTCAAATCTTACAGAGTTGGAAGGCATTTTAATTGAAAATACAAACACATGTGCATGATTCGATGAGCCAATAAAATGTATCACTGAAGATGAACTGATACTCCCAACAATGCAAAGAAGGGAATTCAATGCAAAATGGAAATTGTGTGGCAAGGGAATGAATTTCCCAATGTTTCACCGAGTATTCACACCAAGTTTTAGTCAAAGGGGAGTGTGGGTAGCATTGTGGGGCATAACAACAATTTCAGTGACCACCAGATAGTTGTTAATGTGGTGCACACATTGATCTTTTAATTAAATCTGTCGAACGATTTAACAAGTCACCCATTGAATAGAGACTAATACGTTGGATGATCTATTGCATGTACAAGTATTAATTTAATTGACAACCCAACCACATTGGTCTTAGCCATATGTCATTTAAACAAATAGGGAACACACGATTTACTTTGGAAACTCAAGTGGGAAAACCAACACCTGATGAGTATTTTATTCAGTTCAAGAAATAGTTACAAAGGTGAGCTACACACAGATTTCATGTACTTACTAGAAAAATTGCAGATTGATTTCACTTGGGGACAACCTTCGATCTTTGAGTAGGTCCTTCTCCTAGGCCCCTCATGCTTTTGCAACTGCACTTCTTCTTCATTTCCTCTCCATCTCTCTTCCTCTTCTCTTCATTGTCCATTAATTTTAATAGCATTTTTTTTAATAGAGCTACTTGGAAGGCCAAGTTGGTCATTTTATCTTATCATGGCTTTGGCTTTGGACAATTAATTCAAACTTCGTCAAAATATATTCACAAAGTTTAGGATGAGGAAATATTTTGGATCATAACTCCTTGTTAGAATTAGAGTTGTTAAGAGTCATGAAGTCTCTTGATTCTTCTTTATAGGACTTCATTTACAACTACCACCCTCAAGGGGGAAATGGGGCAATCTTGGTATTCTTGTCTTCTTCTTTATGCTTTGAGTTAAGATTGGATTCCTCAACCCCTTTGAGTTAAGATTGGATTCCTCAGCCTATGCTTCTAGACATAGTTTGATATCATTCTCTATAACTATTGTTTGTTGATTATTTTTATTATGATTTTGTACACTCTCATCATCTTCATCATTTGAGAATGGTTGCTCAAAAGATTGACAACATTTTGGATTTAGTTTGTGTCCTTTTCTCCTTTCTATGTGAGCTTGTGTTAGGAGACAAGAATCTTGAAGATGTCTTGTTTGTTGGCAGATCTAACATCAAAAAACCATATTCTCATAATCCAAAACTTGAATCCATCCAAAATTTTTCTTTTGTAGTATCATTTTGTCTAGTAGACCCTCATTGATGTCAATATTAACACACATTCAGGGAAATGTGAAAAGACCCAACTTAATTACATCAAGCTCCGTTTTTAGCATCCAGAGAAATGTGACCACCTTCTTCTTTAGCGTGCTTTAAATATTTTCACTCCAGATCAACGCTTGACGAGATTTCCTATTCTTTCTCTGATCCGATGGTCGACGAGAGTTCGTGACTTCGAGGATTCAGCCTTCGGGTAAACTTACCTGTTTTAGACTCCTTTTCACCGGAGTGGTTAGTGCCAAAGTTGACCACCTTTCCTTTAGTGTGATCTGACGGTTTCAATATTTCCATTCCAGATCGAATCTTGATCCAACGACTATGAAACCATCCGAAGCTCCTGTAACTCAATCCTTTACAAAAGGATTTCTTCACTTGCAAAACTCTGTCTCCTGTGTTATTTCAAATGTGTCATCTCTTTTGAGCTTTGATTAACGTTCTTCCTTCTGAGCTTTGGATTTATACTGGATTCTTCTACACCCTGTTGACATCAATGACAATATCGTACCACCGTGTCCAACAAACTGGATCCATCATTAGGAAAAAGAGTCAAGTAGGAGAAGAGGGTGACCTTGCTAATAAATATAGTAAAGAGTAGAGTCCAAAATTGGTCGTCGCGCCGACATTAGTAGCTTTCTAGGGATTTTTGGTCTCTGCTCTTTTCTGTATTTATTGGCAAGGTTACCCTCTTCTCCTACTTGACTCTTTGTACTGATGATGGATCGAGTTGGTTATTCAAAATGTTGACAAATTTAAGATGACCACTGTGGATTTTCCGAGCAATTTTAATGACTTCTCTTTTGGGAAATATGTAGTTCTCTATCGTTATTTGTTATGTTTCATCTTCATACCTTTGGAAACATTATTTTCTTTTTATGATGACTGCATATGTGATTCCAAACCTTATATATCTTTGCCTCGTTCAACATAGATCCCTTGAAAAAGAAAAAACTAGTAACCAATGCAAGATATTTGTCTACAAAACTTTGTGAGTCCTTCTCTAACCATGAAGGAATGGTTATTTCCTCTCCTTTAGCTTTAACAACTACCATAGAGCATGTAGTTGAGGGTTCATGACCAACATTTTCACTGATAGAATAAATACCTAGTTGAAGATAGATCCATTGTTAACAATTTCATGCATTAAGGGGATTGAGGCTTCTTTAAAGTGTGAAACATATTTCTCTCCAAAAAACTTACAAATCATAATAGTGGCATATTTGAAAGGGTTTCAAAGAAGGTGAGTTGGATAAATCCTTGTATCCCAAGTCATAAATTGTTTGTCTAAAATCCACCATTGGCCTACTACTTTTGCAAAATATATGGTTTTGCTGAATTTTTCCAGCCATTTAGTGGTCTTTTCTTTTTGGCTTCACAAACCTATAATAATTTTCTAGATCATTGGCTTCGAAAGAGACAATGCGACTACTAGTCTCATTAATTACCGTCCTCTTTTTCAAATCTACATGGTCCAAAATCCACTTGATAATCTCTACACAAGATAGAATGGTTGGCCTTGCTACTACATTGTGTAAATGTGACCTTTGGATATTCTCATAAGCATATAAGTCAAGTTCTTCCTCATATTTCAACAACCCAAATGGTATAGGGTGGGCTTTGTCTTTAAACACTTGGTATAATCCCTATGTAATTCAAAGTATCATAGTAATTTGTTCTATTCGAGTCCTCATGCTCTTCAACTACAACAATTTCTTTTATAATGGCTTCCTTTTACATCTTCCATGAGGATATATTTTTTTGGGCATAACATCTGCACATGACCATTCAAAATAATCCAAAGCAAGGGAAGCAAGCAATATCAATCGATTCGTTTTCAACAATTGGAAATAATTAGATAATAAGCTATGTATTTGTTAAATTCAACAACAATTAGTCAACTTTCAAGTCTAAGTAAGCAAGTTATAGGGGATCGTTCGAGTTTGAGGGAAAATGTGTGCAATATTTACAAGTTAAAATGAAGTTGTGAAACCTACAAAGGCCTTCGACAATTCCTAAGATATTTGAAAGTTCAGAGTTTTGCAAACGCCCCAAAAAAATTTCATTCAATTTCAACAATAAACTCTTAAGAGAAGGCTCATGAGGCCCCAAAGGTTTCGGGTATATTTAAAAGTTTGAAAGTAGGCGTTTTTTGGAGATGGAATTATGAAAGTGCTTGATGGATTTTGGGAATATCTGGAGTTCTAACTTAGTGAAAGCCCCGAAACACTTTTTTGAATTTGGTAGTAAAGAAAACCTTCATGAAACCTCGATGACTTCACTATTTCAAAGGTAAAGTTGTGAAAGCTCTTGATTGTTTTGGGCACGTTGGAAGGTTCAAAGTTTAATAAAAGCCCAAAAACAAAGAGCTTCAAAAGAATATTAATGAGGCCCAGAGAATATTAATGAGGTCCGGATGGCTATGGGGCAATTGAAAGTTCAAAATATTTCCTCGACATTAGTCTTGGAGAAGTTACAAAACGTTCTGGCACCTTTTAGGGAAGGGTGGAAGTTTGGAGTTAGGAAATGCCCCAAAAGGTTTTTTGGGCTTTTTGTAAGTTGCTCTTTAAATCCCAAAAGATGTTAGAAAAAAGGGCTTGAAAGTTAAACAAATTAAAATACTACGATAGTTCTTTCAAGGTCTTTTTGATGTTGGGATTTTAAAAAACCTCCAAATTTTTAGAAGAACTTCTAAAAATTAACATTAAAAAAACCCTAGAAACAAATTTCAAGAAAGGCTTGAAAACACTTTCAAAGGATCGAAGAAAAACACAAGTTGTTCTAGACTAAGATTAGGTGAGATGCAAGAGTGTTTTTGACTAAAGCATGAATTCAAAACATCTTTGATAAAAGCACAAAGACATGGATTAGTGATTTATTCAAATTAAAATAAAAGAAAGATGATAGATAACATTCAGTACTTTGGGAGTAGACTTCAAGAGATAACCAAAGTGATAAAATCAATCAAATCATATCTTGACAAAACATCATAAGATTGAAAGGAAGGGTCTTCACAATTTAAAATTTTGGGGAAGTTGTTGACGAGTCAACACTTCTAAAGAGGCTCGATGAATGTGGATGGAAGTTTTCATAGGGCCCGATGACTTTGGTTCACCTTTGGGGCCATTATTTTGAAGGGGCCAATGTGTTTATTTGAATAAGGGTTGATGGAACGATAGGTATGCATTATGTTAGAATGAAAAGGATTTAAGTAATCCTTGAAGGATTAAGCCTTCGCAAGATGGATTGCCCAAGTGTTATGGGGAAATCTCCCCCGTGAACAGGTGAGAACTTCCTTGGGTCTACCTGTGATCGAAGACAAGTTGTAGGATAAATAACAACAAAGTCTTTTTCTAGATATACTAGATTTGATCCTAGTTATGCTATGAGAAGGAGGTAGGTTGGTTCAAACCTGATTCTTGGTGGTTTTCCTTGCATATTCCTAGTCAATGTAGCTCCAAATATCCATGTCTATTCTTTCAATCTGCTTCCTATACACAATACGATAAAAAAATAGCATTCTCAATTCTCTTCAAGCAATAGGAATGTCAAAGATAGTTTAGATCTAACTTGATTTAATCAAGGAAATAATAGATCTACCATTTAATATCATGCATAACTGAATACATCAACAATGGAAGGAGAAAACCATGAAGATCTATATTGATAAGTGGAGAAAATAATACATCAAACAAGGTTTACCTTGAGTCTTGATTGAGGCCTCTCCTAGTTCCTTGCTCCAACTCCTCCTTGACCCTCACAAGCAAAGAAAATTCAGATATTAAGGCCAAAGGCTTGTTGAATGTCCTCTAAAACTTTGCAACATAAGTCTATTATGAATTATTCCTCTCCTCCACCCTTGGAATGTATTCCTTGTATATATTTACGGAGGAGGATAAGGGACGATTCTAGATCTCTAGAACTTAGTGAACTCTGAGTCTAGTACAAGTTCCCAAGATCATATCACGAGATAAAAAACTCACCCAATGTTGGGATCCTTGTAACTCACCAAATCTAGAAGGTTACATGGGTGATCACGAGATGCCAATGGTGCAACTCACAATCGATCACATTTTTCCAGTGGTGCAACACACGACTGGTCACACCTTGCCATGCAAGTAGGGCATGGAATCCATCAAATTCTATGACATCCAATGTAGAAGGGTGTGTCTCACAATGAAATCATCATTAGGTCCTCCGTGTGTCCCTAGGGTGGAAAATATAGCTATAACAGATGCCCCCTAATGTGTGAGGTTAGAAGAGGAGCTAATGGTCGAAACAAATTACAATAATCATGAATGTGATGCATTGTAAGGAAGGAGGTGAGAGATCAAGGAACCAATGAGTATCTACAATCATCAACCAAAAATATATAGATCATCCCCAAGGTAGGCATACCCATGCTCAAAAGAGAAACAAATCATGGGCCCCAACACAATACACTGTGGATCCATGAAGTGAAATGCAAGACCATGTCCATGAAAAAGTATAGTTGTGGATCCATGTCATTAAAGAGATCATAGCCACAAGAAAATGCAATGTGGATCTATGTCACAATGTACATCATGAAGACATCAAGCACTAAGGAGAGTGCACCTATAGTCTTTGAAGTATTAATACAATAGTGGTATACTCTATCGTAGCATGGGAGGGATAACATGAATGAGTGATATGCCCCTAGGCCCAAGGTCTTTACCCCAATCTCGATGGTATGATTCTATGACATGCAAATAGATGAGTTGATGTCAAGCATGGTAGAAACTATTTGATTACTAGTCATTGATGAATATTGTTAATAGATGCAACGGGACCCACTAATAATGAAATTGAACCCCAAGATACCTAGTACAATCTAGCAAGTGTGAACAAAGGATCTGATGTCAAACTTGTAGAATCAATTGATTAGTAGTCAATGATGCAAACCCACTATCGATCAGGAGGAAGCCTGCCACCGAGGACTGCAAACTCCAAGGTACTAGTTGGTTTCTAGATCCCTCTCCTAGATAATGTGTTGAAGTTGATAAGAATAGATCCATTGAAGGAATACCTTAATGTATCCCCCATCAATCAACACAAAAAAAACACTGATATATGTCTTGAAGAGATAGAATCACCAAGTACAACTAACACATGAATGGGAAACACAGATGGTCAACAAGACAATAGATGGCCAACTCAGGCTTACTTCCCTTGAACATATAGCATGGCATAATGATGACCTACGAACATTGCCTCAACAGGACCACTAATATATTCTGACAATGCATGAGGCATTGAAACACTCTCCATAGTGACTGGAAGAGTAACTAATTGGAGGAGTATATGACTCATACTCATGGTATGACTCCTACACAATATATAACCCAACTGTAAGACAATGACACAAAAAAATACCATGTTCAAGGGTGACATGACTGACGACTACCACTTTTGAAAATACAGATCAATGGTAACCCCCCCCCCCCCCCACTATTTTTTTCTAAGAGTGTCTCCTTCATGGTTTTATGAGCGTGGAAGAGAGATAAAAGTATGCTTTATGGTGTCTTTTTTCATATAGTTTTACGAGTTCGAAAAAGAGGTAAAAGTTTACATAATAAAGTGTATTTTTCATTGTTTATCAAGAAAAAAAATAGTTAAAAGTGAGCTCGTCTAGAGAGAATGAGTGGACTAATAACATGTTTCTATGTTCCAAGTGTGTGGAACTGACCTATGAAAAATGAATGCAAACTGGTACTAGCAAGTGAGTTCCACTCATGACAATAGTTCTCTCCATGGGCATAAGGTCACAGAATGGAGGCAAGCTAATGCAAAAGGAAAGAGGTCAAGTGTGTCTTCAATGGTGGTAAGTGGGATCAAATAAAATAATAGTGCAACAGTAGGCACCAAGACATAAGTAGAAATATGCATGTACAACTGTAAAGTAACATAAAAATGATAAGAACCCCCTCAAGATATGGTCAGAACATAAGTGAAGAGAGAAGAATGAGGGTCAATGTTGAGTCATGGATGGTCATTGCTGGAATAAATGTTCAAGAAATAAATGTTTAAGTTCCCCCCCACAATAATGAATGTTACAAATGCCACAACTATGGACACATAGCCCGTGATTGTAAAAACATGATGAAGTCTTCCATGGGGAAAAACACTAATATCAGGTACAAGAAAGTTTGGAGAATAAAGAAAGAACCAAAAGAGAAGGAAAATGAAGAGCAGGTGAATGAAGAGTAGGTGAATGAAGTGCCCCCATAAATCATTCTCTCAGGATTTGAAATAGTGCAAAATCATGATGAATCTGTTATCACTCCAAGAAACTCCTTAGGGTTGTAGGCTAAGGATGCTTGGTAACTTAGAAATAATGGTTTTTATGTATTTGGGACAATGGGGTCTTTAATGATCAATGAAATAAACAACTCATCACACATCTAAAGAAAC
>SNQJ01S0239677.1:13603-24807 GCA_010110895.2 Picea sitchensis
TGTAGGCTGTTTATAATGTACATTTGTGAATAAGTAATATTGCAGCTGGTGATTAGATAGTTGATTTGAGTTATTATAATAGTAATTAGTAGATTGTATATAGTAGTTAGAATAGTTATATTTAGTTTTAGTTTATTTAGTAGCTTGTTTTAATTAGATTAGTGTATTAGTTTGTTTTTATTTATTGTTAGTTAGTTTAGTTTCTTGTATTTAGTTTTAGTTAGTTTGTTTTATTAGTTTTAGTCAGTTTAGTTAGTTATATTTGTTTTAGTTAGAATAGTTAGTTTAGATTAGTTTTCTCTTTGGTTCTCTTAAAGACCTTAGAGCGGCCAACGGAGCCGTTTAACTCGTCAGGGTGGTCCATTCCAAACGGCTTGGGTTATTTAGACAACCCCAAATCGGTTCCACTCTCTCAATTGACGGACGGACTGTTTCTCCCGTCAACAGGAGTCCATTGGGAAAGCTAGAAAAATGAGGACAAGGAGTATGTGGCCGATTCACGACATGATGTAAGACTATTGGGACTCCCATCCGTAAAGGGTTGTTAAACAACATGAGTGTCAATGTGTCAAAGGGTGCTACGAATGGGACAACTCATGTGGTGGAGAGTGCTACTGGGTGACAATACCTAAAATGCAATGGAGGTGTCGGTACTGCAAAGCCGGAGATGGGGATCCTAGAGGCAAATGTCAGAGGGTGTGACTGGAGATGCAATTGAGATTCAGAGGGAATGATTACATGCCAGTGCTGATTATATACTTGAAGGGGTTCTATTGATGTATGATGACTAAGTACCTGCACACATAAAAACCAAATACCTGACGTGAACAATATCTGAAGAGAATCGAACATACAAGCATTGATTTGATAATTTTGAACATGAGCATGCGTACCTGGATGGGGTATGAAAAAATGGTGCCCCGGGGGCTAAGGATAAAAACTGGTCTCGGGACTGTTTTGATGTAGATGATGGGATGCTAATCCCATGGCTGAAGATGGATCGAAAAATGGACACCGGGATCTCCCAGAATGGTGTTTGGAAGTTTGGTGGAAAGGGTTATATATAGTTGTAGGGCCCACATTGCCACCTCATTTGGAGATTTTGAGAGGACGAGGTAGCCGATTCAGGACTAGTGAGCTTCAGGTTAGTGGTCTTATCGTCTTGCATAGAAGTAGGTTTTCAATTTATGGGTATGGCCTGTACAGAGGGCCGTACAGGGGATGTTATGGGTGTGGGCCTCGAGTGCATGAGCGATCTAGAAATACATGCATACAGGTGCACGCCTATTATCCAGATAGCCATGCTTGGGTGGACCCTTAGGGGGGACAAAGGCACGCATGATATGCGCGCCTATTTTCTACACAACTGCGCATGGGTGCGTGACTGTGTAGTGGACAGGCGCGCTGTGATGCGCACCTGTGTGTGTGATAGGGGCACATGGAGGTTCCCCTATAGGGTGGGCAGGTGTGCACTCAAGCATGCCTATGGGATGGATAAGCGTGCCAGAGTGCGCACCTGTGGTGTGAACAAGCGCACATATGTGCGCGCCTGTGGGGTGAATAGACATGCATATGTGCGCACCTGTGGGGTGAATAGCCATGCATATGTGTGCGCCTATGGGTTAAACAACTGCACCTTAGGGGCAAGGCTGACAGGTGCAAAACTTATCTTTTTTGGAGATTTTAATGTGTTTTATGGTCAATATGGATGAACTAGGACTGTATTATGTGGTTGCAGGTGATCATTTGCACGATGATAGTCCATTGGAAAGAGCGGGACTGGTCACAGCTGAGGGATGCTGTAGCTATTGATGAGCCAAGGGTTCATGTGACTTTGGCAGCTTGTGGGCTGCTGAAGTTCTTTGAGTGCCCATTGATATGGGCACAATAGTATCTCCTGTAGTTTCTGATCCGGATGTGGAGTCTGGACCTGCATTGCTTTATGGTGCGGGGAGAGTAGATTGCCTTCACTACGGTGGAGGACATATGTTTTCTGACTGGGCTCCATTTTCGGGGAACGCCCCTACTGATGGAGTCGGTGTTACCTGCGGATGTGTCGTTAGTGACCTTGGGCCGGAGGTACTGTTCGAGGGAGAACTACATGTCGGGCTCCATCATGAGTATTGGGGCGATGGATGATTTGTCTCATTGCTATGTAGCGGTGATGATTGTGAGGGTATATGGGTCCCTCGCGACTCAGCGGATCAGTGGTGGTCAGCTGAGTGTTATGGGGAGGGCACTGGCTGGCGAGCATTTTTCCCGGGGGTTGATGCTGCATGCCAAGATGGTAAGGAAACTGGACAGATGTTGGTCTACAGACTTAGGGGACTTTGCCTTTGGGTCCATCGTGGTGGCCTGGTTTTTGGAGAGGGTGTCGATGTTGCGCCCTAGGATTTTGTTGGGTGCACCGGGTGCGCGAGAGTCGCGATTGAGGTGGTGGTCGACGATTTTGGTCTGCCACAGTGGTGGTGAGGGTGGCCATTTTTTCACAGCTGAGGCGGCACAAGTGTGGTGGCAGATGCCGCAGGTCATACTGCGGTATCCATACTATGGTGTTGACTTTCGGGGTGATCCGGACATGGTGTTACCTCCAGGGGAGGTGTTTGATCACCGAGGTATGTTTGTGATTTTGATATGTTGATTTTTGAGATAGTATGACATATGTATTTTGTATAAATGTTGATACTATCATTTGGTTGTTTGTATGTGCAAATGTGGGACCTCACGGGTGTGAGGTTGAGCTGATGAGAGCACCGGCTCGCTAGGAGCCGGGGAGACCGCTGCGGGGAGGGCCGTGGGTAGGAGAGAGACGTCAGCACGAGGACGCCAAGGCGAGACCAGCTGGTGACAAGAGAGTAGCCAGGAGACATAGTTTTGATGACCCTGGTGTCAGGCCATCGCATGCTCCTCCGGTGGAGGCTAGGGGAGATTTTGAGGATATTCGTCACCACCTGGAGGCGGTGCTACAGGGTGTGCCTGAGGGAATGTGGTCGCGCATCCAGGATGAGGGCATCCTGGATTTGTGTGTGGGAGTTCCACTAACGTGGTGGGCCATGGTGTGTCGAGCAGTAGTAGCAGGTGCTGCGATGACCGGATGGTTACCTCTCGGTCTGGAGGGACCAGTAGTGGGTGGGTCACCACTGCCTGAGGGAGGGGCAAAAGGTGGTGTGCTAGAGGCACCTTGAGTGTCGCTCTATGTATGGTTGTATTTTATATATAGGCTGGTGAGCCCATTTTGTACCGAGGTGCTTTACTGACCTACGGATTTTGTATATGATGTTTTGTATGTAAACATTTTGATGGCACTGGTGACCGATTTATATATATATGAGTATACATTTTTTGGGTCTTTGTGATGTTTACATGTGTTTTTTTAATGTGTTTATGATGTCTAATCTATATATGCTATGACAGGTTCTTGATGGTTTATGTGTGAGTAGAGATATCTTGATGTGATATATGCCAATCTAATACAATGTTAGCTAAGTTATCTGTAATTTGATTCAATTGTCTTGGAATATGTGTAAATGTAATGAAATAAAAATGTTGAGATAACAGTCTAACTTGCAGGTATTTGCGAAAGAGGCACAGATCGTGGACATGGTACACATTGTTGAGTTGGAGGATGACTAGTTGAGAGTCAAGAAAGATGCTAAGGTGATGAATACAATGTTGATGGGCATCGGAAAGGAGGCCTATGACGGCGGTGTATTCGGCTTGGTTGTTGGTTGTTGCACCCAAACATATGCCGCTAGAGTGGAGCAGTTCATGTGAGGGGGTATAGAGGGCCCAAGCTATTGAAGCGAGACTTTGTGTCCAATGGCTGGCATCGTCGGCGTAACTGATGTGGTAGGCCGATAGAGGTGGTATCTGTCAATAACACAAATGATAGTTTAGAAGTGAGGGATGGAAAAAATATTAAAAACATTATAAAAATAAATAACCTAATGTAGAATGGCTATGCTTAGGCATAAAATTTCTTTAAGTATAAGCTATTGATGGGTTCTTTGAGAGAGAGGCCTTCGGGAGAGGCCAGGATGTATGTGCCTTTGGTGAGGCAATGTTGGATAATGTAGGGGTCGTGCCATAGTGACTCGAATTTTCCATGACCGAGGGTATCGTAAGCGATATCGTAAGCAAGGATGAGGTCGCCTTCGTGAAACGAGCGAAGGTTGACATGGCAATCAAAGGTGGCCTTTGACCATTTTTTAGTTGCCTCATTGTTTTGTAATGAGGATCAACGATATTGATCCAGGGACTCTAAGTTCAGCAAGCACTGCTCCATTGGAGCAGTATCGGGAAATAGCTCAATTGCGGTGCGTAAGGTGGGAATTTCACACTCGATGGGAAGAGTGGCCTCAACCCCATGGACTAGATGAAATGGTGTGAAACCAGTGGTTGTTTTCATGGCCATTCAGTAAGCCCATAGCACGGAAAATAACATATGATGACAATTGGTCTTATGTTTGTTAACCGTGCACTGCAACATGGTCTTAAGGACCTTGTTAACTTCTTTGACCTGTCTATTAGAATGAGGGTAATATGGTGAGGCAAACTCATGGGAGAATCCCAATCGAGATGAGAGTTTGACAAAAATCTCATTCTCGAAATGTTTTTTGTGATCGAAAACTAGTTGGAGTAGTACTCCGAAGTGAGATATGACATGATTAAAGAAAAAGCGCGCTGCAGTGTCAGCCGTGTTGTTGAAGGTGGGCATGGCTTCAACCCATTTTGTGAAGTAATCGACTGCGACAACAATGTCTTTGTGTCCATTGTTGGATGGGGGATTACAGGTCAATAAGTCGATGCCCCATTTACCAAAGGGGCCTACAGTAATGACTGGGTGGAGAAGAGCAGGTGGTGCTCGTGCTTTGTTGGCGTAAAGATGACACTTATCACATCGCTTCATGGCATGAATGCAATCATGAAACAATGTAGGAAAAAAATAACCTGCTCTCATGATTTTCTGAGCAATAGACATTCTCGAAATATGGCCCTCACATGTGCCGCTATGGAAGTCGTTCAAGAATATATCATCTTCGTCAATAGTCAAGCATCGACGAAGTATGGTGTTGACCCCTCACCGATATAATATATCTCTGATGAGGAGATAGTGGGAGGCCTGGTGGGGAATATGACGACGATCATCTCGTGAGAGGTGGTTATCAAACTTTTGGGTTCAGAGGTAGATGAGGAGGTCACCGCACCAAGGATCCTATGAAGTGATGTAAAAGAGATGTTCATCGGGGAAGTGGGTATTGATGGGGGAACTAGTAGTATCAGAGGGGAAGGTCATGACCAGTTCGGTGAGGACAAGGGATTTCTTGTTCTTGGGTGTTGAAAATTCAAGATCGTACTCCCGAAGGATAATGATCCATTGGGAAAATTTGCCATTAATTTGTCGACGATTGAGAAAGTATTGCATAGGGTTGGAATTTTCTATGACCTTAGTCAAGCAAAGCAGAATGTAATAACGCGGTTTCTGGACTGCGAGGACGACTGGAAGGGCTAGTTTCTCTTCATGTTTATACTTCAAGGGTGGCCCTGAGAGGTTTTTACTAACATAGTAAATGACAAGCTCATGATCGTCATCACCGATTTGAACAAGAACTCCTGCTACTGAGACAACTGATGCTAATATGTAGAGGATATAGTCGCGATTGTAGTCAGGTGCACTAATTAAAGGGGCATTGGAGAGTGCCATTTTAAGATCGTCAAATGCTTTTTGGGCATGTTCATCCCAGTGGAATGGGATGTCGTGGTGGAGTAAGAGAAGGAAACTGTGTGCTCGAGTGGCATAGTCTGGGACAAAACGTCGTAGAAAGTTAGCTTTTCCTTGTAGGTTCTGTAGTTGGCGTAAATTTCGTGGGGGTGGAATTTTGGTGATGGCTTGGACTTTGAGGGGGTCCACAGTAATATCTCTTTGGGAAATGATGAATCCGAGGAGGCGCCCTAAAGTGATGAAAAATATGCATTTGAGGGGGTTCAAGCGGATGTTGTACTGATAACACCATTGGAAGATGATCCATAAATCATCAATATGTTGGGTGAATTTATTGGATCGATCTGTGAGATTGTCCAAGTATGCGAGAATGATATGAGCTAGATCGTGAAAAATGTATGTCATAGCCCGCTGGAAAGTTGCACCAACGTTCTTTAGGCCAAAAGGCATGACACGGTATGCAAACGTACCCCAAGGGGTGGTGAATGGGGTTTTATATTGATCGGCTGGGTGGATTTGGATTTGATTATAATCAAAGAAAACGTCCATGAAAGAAAGAGCCTCGTGGCCTACGCAGTCATCGATAATTTGATCGATGAAAGGCGTTGGAAAGTTGTCTTTGGGACAGGCGTGATTGAGATCGTGAAATTCTGTGCAGACACGGATAATGCCTTGTTTTTTTTTAATGGGTACAGGGTTGGAAACGCATGAGGTATAGGCAATGGGGTAGATGAACCCAACCACGCGTAATTTTTCAATCTCGTCTTTAATGGCCACTTCTTTGGATGGGTGTAGCAGTCATTGTTTTTGACGAACTAGTGTAATGTCAGGCTAGATGTCGATGCAATGTTCGACAATAGAGGGATCAAGGCCAGACATCTTCGTGTATGACCAGGAAAAAATATATCGATACTCTTGGAAGAGGGATTTATAGGTGGTGATTTCCTGAGGAGTGCATGCGACACCAATGGTGATTTCCTCGATGACTCCATTTTTTATGGAAATATCGATTTTGATGGTCGAGGAAATGTTGGCCATGTTGCCTTCTTCAAAAGAATCAGGGGTCGAGATGGGGTTGTTGAACCAGTCGATATTCCCTGATGGGATAAAATCCTTGGTTTCGATTGCATATATGGGGTGTTGGTGAGGAGGCGTGAAGGATTCCTATGAAAATAAGAGTTCTCTATGGTGTAGCGCAACCCATGGGAAGTTAGGAGTGGTTAGTTCCTTGAGTATGTCCTCGTCACAATGGAATTGGTGGGAATACAAGGGATCTAAAAGAGTGATATCGGTGACTGTCGCTGTGTGGTTGTCTTCGGGTGAAGAAGAAGCAAGGGGAACGGCGTAATGAGATTGCGATGGTTCGCTCGACATAAACCAAATATCGAAGTACTGAGGAGTACTAGTGGTAGTTGGATGTAAAATTTTCATAGGGAAATGTACGGGAGAATTGGGGGGTAAATCCTCGGATAAGTCATCCAAGAACCATGGAGAAATAGGGAGTGCCTTAGGTTCAGGAGAAATGATATGAAGAATCTCAGTTGGTGATGTAAGGTCAACTATAGATTCTGTAGGGGGTGCAGGGATTTGAATCAGGGCCATCTGGCATTGCCTGTATTCAATGATCATAGGACATTGATATGTAAAATGTTCTAAAGATTCACATAGAGAGGAAGGGAATCTAATGCATTCGTTGACTGAAGCCGTGACATAGTGGATGTCAGTGATGTTTGGTGGGGATGACGTAACTGGATGGTGTTCTTGTTGGAAGCTTTGGCGTACTGCGAATAACATCTGGTGGAACTGAGGTAGCACTGGGCAATGGTGTGTATAATGGCCATATTCTGAACATATGGTGCAAGCGAATTTGGTTTGCAGTCCTTTGCTACTTGTTTTTGGGGAGATAGAAACGGTACTTGTTATAGTGGCGAGTGGTGATGGTATTTGACTGGGTTGAATGAGGTTACGTAACTCGGGTAAAGATGGGCATTTGTTGGTTGGGTTCCATTTTTTTCACATAGCACGCAAGGAGGTTGGACGCACGGGGGAAGTGGAGTTGTGGGCTCCTTCTTCTTTCTCCTGCCCCCAGTTGTGGTAGGGAGGTTAGTGAGTGGGGGTGTAGGGGGTATGGTGGGAGTGAGTATGGGAATATTCATTGGGATTCCTTCCATTTGGGGGGGAAGGGATGGTTGAGGGACCATCTCTGGTGGATGTAAATACCAAACTGGAATTACCAATACCATATTAGGGAGGGTAAGCACTGTAGCTACTTGGAAATCTTGTACGCCCGATGGAGGGTAGAAGAAGGGGATTTGAGTGATGGCTTGGGTAAATGTCTACCAAACTGGGATATGGCCTAGGGGAGGGGTGAAATCATGACCTGGTGGAGTGGACGAGTTCGTAGGAGGCTCGTGAGGGGGGAGCTCTGTGACTAGTGGGACATCAGAGATGATAGAAGTCTCCCTAGGAGGAAGGGTATCCTCTATGTCAGTTCCATCGGATGATACAATGCATACTTGATTGGAAGGATGAAGGAGCAGTGGCGTGCCGTGGTAAGTTCCTAACAATGATGGGTCTTTGAAAATCTCGGGACCCATTTTAATGAGTGGGTATGCGTCATGACTCGTGTGGATGAGAGGGAGAATGTTATCGATGTTGGCAGAGGGGTTAGGCTCGTAATGAGAAAATTGATCAATTGTGTTGATCTTCCCATTGTGGGGGAACATCATGGTTCGAAAGACGGAAGAGGCAACTGCCTTCATAGCGTACATGTAGCTACAATCAAAAAAGATATTGTAATCAAGTGGGGCATTGATAACTTCAATGTCGATGAGAATAGTCTTGCCCCCAAGTTCTACAGGGACATTTTGGAAGAGCCCTTCAGGAGACGATGGTTGTCCATCGTAATCTCTTAATGTAATGGAAGATGGGATGAGTTCGGGGGAACCAAGTTTCTTCCATACAAACTTGGACATGATGCATGTGGATGCTCCTTCATCGATGATGCACCGATGAACTGTAATGTTACGAATTTTTACTGGGATTTGAAAAGCGATTAGAGCGGGGAGTCGAGGTTCTCCGCTGTCGAGATCAAATGTGATAATGGAGGTGAATTTACATCCAATGAATTTGAATAATTCTGTGAAAATCATGGAATAAAAAGACATTATTCATTTGCAAGAACTCCTTAACAAAATGGAGTGGCTGAAATGAAAAATAGACATGTACAAGAGATTTCTAGGAAAATGTTGAATGAAGAAAGATTATCAGATATTTTTTGGAGAGAAGAAGTTTACATTGCAATTTACATTCTAAGAAGAGGGAAAATCAGGGTTAATAGTGATAAGATATCCTATCAATTATAGAAAGGTATGCCAACATCTATCAAACATTTTAGAATATTTGGAAGTAAGTGTTATATCAAAATAGATGACAAGGATATATGAAGTTTGACTCAAGAGAAGATGAAGGAAATTTCCATGTTTATTCATCAAGAATAAAATCCTATAGATGTTACAACAAAATACTACTAAAGGTTTTTGAAAGTATAAATGTCATAAATGGCCTCATAAGAACAAACTAAAAATAGAAGAAATGGAGTGTAGTAAATAAGAAGAAGAAGAATAAAATGGAGAAGAGGAAGAGGAAATAGAATACCAAGATACACAAACCCCATCAAGGTTTGTGCAGAAGAACCATCCAAAAAACTTAATTTGTGGTGATAAAAATGTCAAAACACAAACAAGGAGAAAATTGGAAAGAACTTATGAAGAGGTAAATCTCTCCTTGTTGTCTAAAATAGAGCATGAATTCTTTTGAAAGGCTAGTGTAGATAAAAATTAGGTTAATTCTATGCAAGAACATTTAAACCATATAGAGAAAAATCAGACATGGGAACTTGTCCCAAGGCCTAAAGATAAAAATGTGATTGGTACAAAGTGGGTATTCAGATATAAGTTAAATGAAGATGGAAAAATAGTCAAAAACAAGGAAAGAATGGGTTTTAAGGGATACTCTCAAGTGGAAGGTATTGACTTTGAAGAAAGCTTTGCTACTATTGCAAGATTAGAAGCCATTAGAATGTTTTTCGAATTTGCAATTTTCAGGAATTTTAAATTGTATTAGATGGATGTCAAGTCAACATTTCTGAATGGAAATCTAGAGGAAGAAGTGTACATTGAATACTCATAAGGATTCTTGTTATCACAAAATAAAGATAATGTTTTCATATAGAAGAATGAATTTTGTGGATTAAAGAAATCTCCTAGAGCTCGGTATTCAATACTTGACAAATAATTGCAGCAACAAGGCTTCAAAAGAGGAATTGCAGATAGAAATATCTATATCAAAACATAAGGATAAGATCAATTAATTATTATATTTTACGTGGATGATATTATATTTGGTGTCATTAAAAATGATATGTGTAAGGATTTTTCCAAATAAATGTAAAAAGAGTTTGAAATGTCCTTGCTTGGTGAACTGTCATTTTTTCTTAGGTTACAAATTACATAATCCAGTAAAGGGATATTTGTTTCACAAACCAAGTACATTAAGGAGATGTTGAATAAGTTTGAATGGAAGATTGTAAACATGTCACCACACCCATGATAACTGGTTATAAATTGAGCAAAGAGGATGAATCAAAGGAAGAAAATAAAACTCTATACAGATCAATGATTGGAAGCCTACTATATGTAACAACTTCAAGGCTAGATATTATGCAAGAAGTAAGGTTAGTTGCAAGGTTTTAAGCTACACCAAAGGAAACACATGTGAAAGTAGTGAAAAGGATATTTGGATATCTAAAAGGAACTTTGGATTTTTGTTTATGGTATCCCACAGGTAAAACATTTACTCTAACAACTTACACAGATGTAAATTGGGAAGGTAGTATGGATGGAAGAAAGATAATCAATGGTGGAGCATTCTTTCTGGGAAATAGTCTTGTATCTTGGTTAGGCAAGAAGGAAGCATCAATTTCTCTATCGATGACATAAGTACAATACATTTCAACAACGACATGTTGTACACACGTGCTTTGGATGAAACAAACATTGAATTAGATTAAGGTAGATTATAATCATCCAATATTAATATTGTGTGACAATACTAGTGCAATAAATATTTCAAAGAATCTTGTTATGCATTCAAAGAAAAAACATATTCCAATCAAATACCATTTCTTAAGAGAGCAAGTCACAAAACAAAATTTCAAGTTGGAATACATTGGTACAAAGGAATATATTTTTGATATCTTTACAAAACCTCTTCCTAGAGAAAAATTCGAGTATCTAAGACAGAAAATGGGAGTGGGACCTATGTCATCCAACCACTAAAGTGATTCAAAATAAGAACAAGATCGGAGGGAGTTGCAAAAAGAAAGAAAGTTGTTGATTGTAGATATGGAGAGCAAAGAGTAAAGAGTAAAGAGTAAGGGGGATACGATCCCTTTTCCATTGATGTCAAAGGGAGTGAGTAA
>SNQJ01S0239678.1:0-13593 GCA_010110895.2 Picea sitchensis
AAAATTATCTTGAAATAACAGACTTCCCTGGGTTGACAATTTATATTGAACACTTTGATTTTCCATTCAATTAGACAATTAAAGTGCCCAACACAAACTGTCCACCAGGAAAAACCAGAATGATTGTGGATATCAAGAAGTTGCTAATAAATGAATTCCAGAAGCCTAGCTCAGAGGATCAATACATGAATGAGATGATAAAGATCAGACATAAACTAGGGGAATTTGTTTAGGAGATTGACCAGAGATTCAAAGGATTGAAGGGAAAGATGAAGTATGTCATGACAGATATGAAACATAGATATCTATTTGTGAATTCCCTGCTACCACACCTAAAATACCCTTTGAGACAACATAAGTTTCAAACTCAGGTAGAGGCTCTGTAGGAAGCCTTACAACTAGAAGAGAACCAATACTAGAAGACAGATCCAACAATAGAGGAGATGAAGGAGGTTATGAATAATTTAACATTTCAACTGAACTAGAACAAGAGTAAGGACAAAAGAGAAGTTGTTTGGTGTACCACATGTAGGACAGAAGGACATCAGAAGAATGAGTGCCCAACATTCATGCAGTACATTGCAATAAGACTTCCAAACCCTTTTTTGACAAGAGGACTATGGTGTGAGATCTATAAGACATAGGGGCATGATCCATATCATTTTCCAATGATGCATAAATACCAGAACATGCCTAATATTTCATATTGTAACTTTTGCAAGTCATTGAGCTATGATGAAAAATATTGTAGGACAATGGAGCCGATGAGGGAAAGAACATCAAACACCTATATGGTGTAGGAAGAAATAATGACAGGGAAAGCTACACCACAGTTTAACCAAGTACCATCCCCATATAACACTGTGCCACAACAATATAACATTGCTCAACCATAGTACAATACCACCAAGCCACAATATAATCCTGCACAGTATAATCAGGTGCCTTAGTACAACGCCCCGCAAGGAGATCGATCTGGCTACAAAGATGGATAATGAGGTAGAGGAGGATTTTGAAGAGGCAGAGGACCGATGGTATGCCATAACTGTCAACAACTAGGACACTATGCAAGAGAATGTCCACTTCCACCTACGACATGTATGTATTGTCGCACATCAAATCATGACACAAAATACTGTCCAACACTATTGGGGAAGATCCATGAAAAGAGGAATAAAAAAAATCATAATGTTCAATGGATTTCTACTAAAGCAAGGGATGATGGAAGAAATATCAAGATATTTACATGCAGAGGAGATAAAACATGAGATGACATAGTAAGAAAATATCCAGCACAACACCAATGGGCGAAGAAGAATGTCAAACCACAAAAGTAGTTTGATGCGCAGAACAAAAATGAGCTATTCAAGAAAGCCAACCAAGAACTCTTGAAGCCAGACATCGCATCTACATCAACTGCGTATCATACTCAGTTTTATCACATGGGTTTTTCAAGGGCCATAAGTGATTGTTGTTAATGCCCATGTATGTATCCTTGTCTCATCTCTCTCTCTCTCTCTCTCTCTCTCTCTCTCTCTCTCTATCTCTTCCCCACCACCAAGTCCTAGGATTTTTACCTCTGACTGATAAAGTTGTTTTCCCCCTTTGTTGACGACTTGGTTTCCCTTGGTGTATTCTCCTTCCAGATCGGATGGTCATTGTTTACTTCAGGACTTTGGGGCTTCCCCTCTCATTTTCCTCCAGATTACTTTCTCCCAGAGTTGCAGATCAAGCGACACACATCCTTCTCCATCAGATGATCAATATTTACTTCAAGAATTTGGAATTCGAGAGTTTTAGCTCCTCCCCTCTCTCTTTCATCCGAAGCATTTTCTCCTGAAGTCCACAAATCGTTGTCGCGTTTCCATCCAAATATAATGGTGGTATTTTTCTTCGGGACTCTGGGCTTCGGGAGTTTCAACTTCCTTGCTCCTGTCTTCATCCGAAGTGTTTTCTCCCGAAGTCCACAGATCGCTACCGCGTGTCCATCCAAATCTAACGGTGGTAGTTTTCTTCGGGACTCCAGGCTTCGCAAGTTTTAGATTCCTCGCTCCCATCTTCATCCAGAATGTTTTCTCCCGAAGTCCACAGATCGATGCCGCATGTCCATCCAAATATAACAATGGTAGTTTGCTTTGGGACTCCGGGCTTCGGGAGTTTCAACTTCTTCACTCCCATATTCATCCAGAGTGTTTTCTCCTAGAGTTAACATACCCCTTCCACGTGTCCTCCTCAGATCAATGGTCATCGTTCACTTCGGATATTCAGATCTACATGCATATCGTCCTCGAGCTCTGAAGTGCCAAAGTACGTGGTAGTCATCAGTTCATATATGTGGTGTTCTCGTCAGTCATGACACCTGGCATCCATCTGGCGATGATACATGGCACTCAGTCTAGGTACCTTTGGGCATATCATTCACTTGTTTCTAGGTGACACATGTTACCTCTCTTTTCATGACACATAACCATACTGATGTAAGGCCACCATGTCAGATCATCCTCCGAGAAGTGTTCTTGTTCAGTGCCAAAATTAGCACCATCTCCCAATGTGGTTAGAATGATCCTAAAGTTAGCAGGCGGATAAACTTTAGCGGTGGTGCTAAATTCAACAAGAGCACCCAAATCGCAGATCACGACCAGATCAATGACCATGTTTCATTGCAGGGACACAACATGCTCAAATGATAAAATTCTTGAGCGGTCCTGCAATTGAAACCATGGTATAGCGAAAGAGCTACATGGTGGAAGGTGGTGGATTGCGGGCTCAAAAGTGGTGTGGGTCCAAACCTCCTTTTACGACCCCACAATCACGTTCTTATAAACGTCAAATCCGAGAGCAACGCGTGGAAACCCCCTAGGCATTAAGCCTCATCCTGATCCCAATGAAGGATCAATTAATGAAAAAGGAGTGGTGGTTGAAACCTCAACTCATTCCATAAATAGAAGGCATGGAGGATCTGGACGTGGAAATAGAACTGTCAGCCCGAGGTACCCCTATGGATGGTTTTTCCTGCATGCCCATCTTGAGTTGAGTTTGTGTCTGAAAGGAGGATACACACATTGTCTGACAGAAGAAGGCACAGACGAAAGGATTTGAATGCAATGGCCAAATCACACTCCTAGTAGTCATGGATTGATTTGAGTATAAATCAATCAGTTCAATATTTTTTTAGGATCGTCATCGAATGGTTGAGAAGAGCTCCCTACTGTGTAATTTTTGATGCCAGGACTATTCTCTGGTTATGTATCAAACTTGAGACTTTATCATTAATATACGTCAAATTATTTCATCTCTTTGTTTAAGTTGTGTTGAAACACTCGGGCATGGAGGATCTAGTCGAGGGTTGTGGTTTCTATTGTAATGTAGGTTTGATTACAGTGTTGTTGTGACCAGTTTTAGTCAACTTCTTTGTTATCGCATTTCCCCTTATTTGAAAGGCTCGGGCATGGAGGATCTAGTCGAATTGTTGTAGTTCCATGATAATGTAGGCTTGATTATTATGTTGTTGTGACATATTTTAGTGTCTGAAACTTGAGTTCAAGAGTGCTCTTGAGCCTGAGTTTTTCTTCACCAAGCTGCTTGAAAGTCGGATGCCCATATCAGTATTGTTCACCTCTCTCACTAAGTATTCCTTCTTCTCACGCTTAAACTCAAATCACTGACTGAAGTTAATGAGGACCTCACTTTCCTATGCATTGCTTGTCCAGTTTCTATGTTAAAAACATTCTTGTACTGAGTTTTGTCCATTTGACCTCCACTCATAAAACCAACTTCCACCAAACATTCTAATGGGTACTAGTCTTATCCTCTTGCATTCAGAGGGCGATTCTCAATACTAACATTAATGGAACCATTGCTAGGGAACAAATTGAAGACATTTCCCTGGGATTGAATGACAAAGAAATTATGATTCTAAAGGTGCATCAAAACTCGGTAACTTGAAGATTGTAACTTGCAGTTGGCGACTCCACTATTTCAGTTGTGGCTCCCAAAAGAAGACACACGAGGTCTACTCCACAACTTCCTATGGCTACACTTGAAGCTAACCCATAAAATATTATCAAGAAAGGAAAGACCTCTCAAGAAGGGATTTCCACTGCTGTACTAGGTGACTCTAGTAATTTACAAACTTCGTCTTTTAAAATTCTTGTAGCCACATTTAATTCTCCTATTATACCATGTGTTGGAGTTTCCAAAAGTTTAAATTTTGGAATTTTTCCTGTTGATCTTCCCCCTTCTATTCTTCATTTGGAAGGAGGAAGTTTCTAAATTCTTGTTTCCCCTGATATTGTAAAGTGGCTTAGACCTAGAAACTTAGAAGATTTTCCCACTTTGGGTTTTCCTATTCGTCCTTCTATCAAAGTTGCTGCATTTAAAGAGGGGGAAGCTTATTTTCCCTTGAACCCCATTTCATTCTCCTCCAACACTTAGCTTTTACCTCCTTCTCTCAGAAACACAACTCGAGTCCCACCTGTCTAAGCTCCATCTCTCCCTGGTTCCCCTACAGTTCACATTCCAATGGAAGGTGCTAATCTTCCTAGAAACATAATGGATGCCATAGTGGCTGCTAGGTATGCCCCTCTTATTTTACCTCAGCCTATGAATCCTGTCCAAGTTGGAGATTACCTCAAGTATATGCCCAAGTTTACAGGAGAGGAAGACATAACTGTTGAAGAACACCTTTCAACTTTTTATAGTTATGTAGATAATCTTAATATTGAAAATGAAGATGTCTGGTTGAGAGTTTTTGTACAGAGCCTTGATGGTGAGGCTAGAAAATGGTTCATGGTCTTGAATCCTGGATCTATTGATGGGATTGAATCTCTAGATGATGCATTTTTAACACATTGGGGGGATAAAAAATATTTCCTTTATTATATTATAGAGTTTGGGTCACTTAAGAGAGAAGAGGGGGAATCTGTCTCAGATTTTTCCAAGATATTTAATAAGATGTAGAATAATATCCCCATTGAAATTAAGCCTATTGAAATCTCTCCCAAGATCACTTATTCTAGTGCTTTTGACCCTGAGTTTTGCCTCCTGTTGAGAGAAAGAAGAGCTACCTCCTTGGCTCATATGCAAGATGCAACCCTTGAAGTAGAATCCAATATATTGACAGTTGAAAAACTTAGGAGTAAGGTTCATAGAGACAAAAGAAAAGGTAGGTCTGAATCTTCGACCTCTGGTTCCTCTGTTTCCCACCCTCAAGTGGATGAGTTGACAAAATTGGTAAAATCACTTTCTGTAGAAATGGAGAAATTGAAATTTGAGGGGAAACGGGGCTATAGGAACACCCAAAATACTGATAACATGGGTAATTTCAGAATACCAAATAATGCCCCTCAGATCATCCTGAGAGATCAAATAAATAGGGATAGGGATGATAAAAAAATCCAAGCCCCTCTACAAAATAACTTGATTATTGATGAAGAAGGAGAGGAAGAAGAAACTGATCCTGAAATCCATTGTCTTGGTGACACCTCTTCATCTCCTCATCTAACCCAATTTTCATATGAAGAGTCTCTTATAGATATCCAACTAAATGAGCTGAGAAAAAGGGAAAGGACTGGTGGCAATCCAAACAGATACAACCTCGGGTCCAAGAAGAAAGAAGGAAATCCTGACATTCCTGATCATCCTACTAGAAAAGAGCATCCACTTAAGATTTTGGCAGCTAGAAACAAAGAAAAAGAGGCACAAAGCTCCCAAGTAGTGGTTAAGAGACCTATCCCAGAAGTGAAAGAGTTTCTGAAGCCTCCCTCCTCTTTTATCTTTGAGAATGAGATTCAAAAGATTAAATCCATGTACCTTTTATAGAGCTAGTTAAGAATGAGGATTTCAAAAGGTACCTGTCCAAAGTGTTGTAGCCTGAACCTTCATCTCATCCCATAGACTCAGTCAACCTCCAAGATGAAAAACCAGCTGTCATACTAGGGCCTTTGGTAGAGGATAGAGATGATTCCTCCCCTCCTTTCCATACATCATTGAACATTCATGATAAAGTGTTGCACAACTGCTTGATGGATTCAGAGGCATCTCACAATCTCATGCCTAAGATTGTCATGGATGAGCTTGGGTTGGAGGTTACAAAAACCTACCATGACATGTACTCATTTGATTCCAGAAAGGTGAAGTACCTCTGGGTTATTAAAGACCTAGCTATTTCCTTGTTCCAATTGCCAATGAAAAGTGTGGTAATGGATATTGTGGTGGCTGATGTTCCCCCTAAGTTTGTGATTCTCTTGTCTAGATCTTGGATCAAAATACTAGGGGGAACTTTGCAGATGCATCTTTCATATGCCACTATTCCTATGTTTCGGGGGGAACATAAAATGATTTATAGGGAATCACATCTAGCTTACATCATCAGTGATGAAGAAAATCCAACCAATCACCCCATTTTTGCAGTTGATACTGATTTAGGAACCAACATGCTACAATTCACTGATGCTCCTCAAACACCTATTGACATCAAAAATAAGCCCATCACCTCTTGTGGAAATCCTCCTCCCAATAACTCTATTTGGAAAATGTTTTTTGATGGAGACTCTTCTTGGGAAAGTGATGGTGCTTTGGTAGTATTCATTTCTCTTGCCCAAGATACCATATCCATGTCTTAAAAGCTTGAATTTGAAACAACAAACAATGTGGCATAATATGAGGCTCTTGTTTTAGGTTTGAGAGTTGCCAAAGACATGAATATTAAGGAGCTAGCAGTGTTTGGAGATGCTGAACTGATTTTTCATCAAGTCGGAAATCTGTATCAAGCTAAGCACCCCAAGTTAAGGGCCTACATAAATGAAGTCTGGGATCTTCTTGGATTTTAATATCTGATTTGTTCCAAGAGAGGAGAACATTGTGGGAGATTCCTTAGCTGTGTCAACAAGTAATTTCATGGTTCCTTTACCTCCCAAACTCAAGTATGATGTGGAAGTAAAGTATAGACCCTATATACCTGACAACGTCAAACATTGGAAGGTTTTTGAGGATGATATTGAGATAAAAAAGTTTCTTGAGACTGTGGAGGCATTTTCTGATTTGCATATTGATCAGGATCAGGATCCTAAAGCAAGCCCTCATGCTGATGTTTTTCTTAATAAAATTGTTGACCATCATATTGTTCAGTTTCCTAGTGTTGTCCCTTGATGAAAATTTGAGGATCCTTGGTCATGTTTAACCTACTTTTGGGACTTTGACAGGCTATCGAAGGTGGAGCGCAAGTCGAAGTGGAGATATTGAGATCTCGACCCCTTTTTTAGGGATTTTTGGGTTTTGGGATTATGTAACGAGTATGGGGATGTCGGCCCATGGGTTTACCCATTCTTAGGCCTTTTTTATAATGTATAGATAGAAGTCTAGGAAATGTAAGAAGGGGGCGGAGAAGGAGTTCTATGGTATGTGAAAGAGATTGCAAGAGGCTTTGTGCATAGTGTATGTTGAGACTTGAAAAGCTAAGTGCAACTGTAGTGCTTTGTGCATAGACTGTGTAAGGCTCTATTCTTGGAACTACTCGGGGAAGGAGAATCTTGCAGAGTGCACGTAGATCTCCTGCCCTATGTGGAGTAGGATTTTGAGTCTTTGTGCATGTAAGAAGATTGAAAGAAGATAATAAAGAAGACGAAGAGTTGGTGGATGTAGCCTAGGGTGGGGGTGAACCATGTATATCATGTGTTGTGATTTCCTTGTGCTTTATGGTTGTTCTCTTATCGATGTGATTGAATTATTAGTGCTCTAATATATTCTTAAAAGGATCTAATATGGTAGCTTAGTGCTGAATAATGTGAATGAATGTTATATCTAGTCTACGTTGGTATGCTTAGTTCTTGAATCTATTGAATACTGCATTGAAATTTTATTAGGGTTTAGCTACACTGTAAACTAAGACTGAATATTGATGAAATATAACTTCTAAGTTCTCTGTTAAGGTGTTACAGTCACAAATCTATGTCCCATCTAAGGTTACAGACATCTGAGTCCTGCAACCACCCCTGCCTCTACCTCAGGTGAGACTTCATATGCTTCGTAGGTGTTGCCGAAAGGGTTGGTATTCAGGGTTTTGTTGGTGCGTTGTTGTAGCATTGAACCCTGAGTCTGCCCTTGTGCCAACAAATGGTTTCGTTGTCGGGACTTGAAACTGTGATTGCTAGGAACTGAAGAAAAGAGAAAACTTTGCGTGTAGATCTGTTGCCCTAGTGCACAATACTCTACTTGACTTGTGAATATTTGTGCTAAGAAGATAAGTCTAATCTGAAGAAAAGAGATAATATTTGAAATCTTTTTGCTTCGTTAAAGGTAAGATAAGTGGAATTTTTTTTTTCGAAAGTATGGATCTAGGTATGTTTGATAAATTTTGTCTTAGCCTGAAAACTAGGGCACAACTAGAGGACAGAAGGTTTGATATGAGTAGATCTGATAGAAATAATTAAAGATATGTTGTTACTATGCATAAAAAGAATGTTTGGACTAATAAATGGATGCAGGACCACAAAAATAATTTTTTGCAGGTTAGCTACCATGATCCTAGTGCGCAATAAAGGAAAGGTTGGGGATCATTTAAGAGAAAGAGAGGATTAACTCTTTGTTACAGTTGTAGAATACCAAAACATCTTGCTAAGGAATGCCCTGGTAGAAGACCCAATTGTCTTTGTTGTAAATCTATGGATCATGAAGTTTTGGATTGCCTTAGAGTGATTGCTAAGGTTGAAAGAATGAATATGAGCCAAGAAAACCCTAAGGAAGGTCGAGAAACTAAGACCATGGAAAAACCCCAGAAAGAATCAGAGACTGTACTATTGCAGATGAAAGAAACACTGAATGATCACAGAAATATCAACTTACCATAGATCTTCAAAGAAAAAGAAAGCATAGAAACAAGAATAGGAGACTTAGACATTGACTACGTTCTGGATGAGGAAACACAGGTGAATATCATGACAGAAAGAACTTGGGAAATTTTAGGAAAGCCTGTTATGATTCCTTCATTGGGAGGAATAGGATTATTTAGAGGAAAGTTGATAACCCTATGTGGAATAATTACCCATATATCTATGAGTACTCATGGAACTTCGATAGAGGAAGAATTTGAGGTTGTTAAATTTATTGAGGACAACGCCCCATTTTCTATGTTACTAGGAAAAACCTGGATTGAGAAGGATCAAACCCGAAGAAAGGAAGAAGAATACCTCGGACATAAAAAGAAAAAACTAAGAGACTTCATGACTAAGATAATCACACACTTATTGAAAGAACAATAAGACCAGTCGAAGCTACTGAGGACCAGAGATCTGGATGTCGAAGTTGAAAGAACACAAGAGGACCTGAGACACCTGTTTGTACAGGAGAGTAGAGCACCTACACCAGAGAGAGAAGAAGTATTTCCCTTGAACCCTAGTAAAAACCATCAACAATGCAAAGTTACTATGATAAGAGAAGATAAGAATCAGAATGGAAAAGGGAATACCGAGATGCAGATCACTGGAAAGAAGGCTAGAATGCTCAGCAAGAAGAAAGCCAAGTTAGAAAAATTACAAACAACACCAGAAAGAACTTCTTAGAAGGAAGGATTCCAGAAATTGAACTTCGTCGGGATATCAATACAACATAGTGTGGCACTTTGCCATGGAGAAACAATATGACCATTGGAGGCATTATGATTGTTAGCCTGACACTTCCAAATGTGTATACCAGAAGTTATGGGTAGAAAGTTCGCCATCAGACTGTTGGGACCATGCCATAACGAAAAGAAATGCATTAATGAAAGATTCTCACCCGTTGAGAGATCCGTTACCTCATTTTATACTTATTCTGTTGAACCTTGCATTGAGAACACTTTTTCCACCCGTGATTATCTGAGCCCACATATTAGTTGATTTCAAATAGTGATCATCGAGTTATCGCCATCCATCCCGTTGCATTGAGTAGTTTCTCTTCAACCCGAGATATTCAACACGAGCGTGTATGTCCGAAGAACTTAGTGAAGTTGAAGAGTCTATGAAGGAGGTACTCATCGACCTCATGACTGAAAGGGTAATGTCTATGGGTGTACAAGCTTCATCGACGAGAGGAGTGCAAGCCTCCCTGTCGACTACTCGCGGATCTGGATCTCCTCGAGCTGTGACTGAGAAAATAACCAAGCATAGATATGACTTGGGGAATGTGAAGTTATTACCGTCTATCCTACCCAACTACATCCCACCCATGGTCGGTGTAGTGAGTCGTGACAGTGTCCCAAGGGACTTTGACTACACCGTCATCACTGCGTATCTCCCGAAAGGGATACGCGCATTCAGAACATAGCTAGAGAGGATTCCAACCTTGAATATCAGTGACTATAAACTGGGATACCATAAGAGCTATGGAATTCTCACACCTCACAAATATCTGACCAAGATGAAGGGAAAGAAGAAGAAAATCATCCCCCAACCATGGAATATGGACATCGTGAGGTCCACAATCTTGAACGTGATGAAGATACCACATTTTGGAAGACACCAGGAGGTTAACACATGTGTTAATATCCTGCTGTCATGCTTCCATAGTGTCTATCTATGGTTGGACAGATGTATCACTGTCGATCCATAGGATCACCGGACTGAGCATGCAGGGACTAGACCCGCAAGACTTCTACCAAGGAAAAGCTGTAGACCGCACCTTGGCACAGAAGATTAAACATACATACGATGATGTCGAGAAGGGGACGTGAGGCTAAAAGGTAGCCTCCATCCAGAATGGTGTAGTGCGCCTAACATGCCAATTAATTGCAGGAAAGCTAGTAAGAAAGAACAAACCCACACAGGTCACAGGGTTTGTTGCTGACCTCGCTAGGAAATGCGTGGAAGGCCTACAGATGAATTGGGCGAAGTACCTAGTTAACCAGCTTGAATTGGATTTCCGCGAAGATCAGGATCAGGGATATGAGTTCCACTTTAGATGACTCCTGATCCTCATCGCGTTTACTACTTGGGAGATGCTAGAAGGTGCGACCTTCCCTGACATCGAGCCATTCGAGCTGCTCGCTGCGAAGTTAACCATGCTATGGTATTCAAGAGATATGAGAAAACAATGGCAGTCGAACACAATATTTCATACCTATTACCTTCATCTTAGGAGGGCTATTGAGTCCTTCCCTTGTATGACGTTGAACACCCTAGACAGGTTTGGGCCTCTTATGAAGTTCTGCGTAGATAGGCATTTTATTTATATCACTGTGCACATCGATGAAAGAAAAGAAGAACTTTAGTCCTATTACAAGCTCACCACAAAGGACCTAGAAGAAATCATTAAAGACTAGCCTACAAAACTCCTTATCTCTGCTGACGTCGTAGAGTTGTCTGATCTGAACCTCATTGAAAATCCAGTGCTTACTCACGAAGAGTATGATGCCCCAAGTAGAAGGAGGAAGAAAAAGAAGCAAGATGTACAAGAAATACACAACACATCAAAAGAGACTTCATCTGAGTCACTCAGCGGAGGAGGTGATGAGGAAGTGAACAAAGAAGAAAAAGAAAAAGAAGAAGATAAGCAAGGTGAAGTCACACCATCACATAACCTCCCTGATGACACCAATCCATCTAAGAAATGGAAGGTTTCCCCCATGAAACCTTCATCACGGAAGAATTCCAAATCTAATAAGCCAAAGATGCAGAATGTACTCACGGTCGATGACTTCGACTTCATTATTTCAGCTGTAGGAGATGCCTCAGAAGATTTTTTGCAAATAACTAAAGAAAAACAAGAAGACATGTACGATAGAATTGAAGCGTAACTAAGAGGTGTACAACAAGCCCTTTATTGGAGTTGCACGGTGTCCACTGCACCCCTACCATCAGATGAAATAGAGTTGGGAGATGAGCCTACCCAACTCCGCAGAATAGTTGATGCGACCGAAGCTCACCTTTGTCGTGTACATGAAGAAAAGGAATAGGCCATATTGGCCTTAAAACAAGCACATGAGGAAGTTATAGAGCAATACAAGATTACACAATAGGAGAAGGACACCCTTCAAGTGAAGTTCAAAGAAGAGAGAGCATAGATCCAACAGGAGAAAGAAAATCTTCTCGCAGATTAGGTCGGAGTAAAAGAAGCAGTCAACATAGCACTTCGATCTATGATGGGCTCAGAGAAAAAGGAGGAAGAAACAATAGAGCATCAAGTAGCACAGCTCTTGGAAGATATCCAATAGATACAACAAATAATAACAGACTTAGATCTACAAACTATGCCCAACACTCCATAGGATGTGTGAGATAAAAGAGAAGCAACTTCTCGAACAACAGTTGAAATAATCAAGGCCCTCGCCATGGAATGTAAACAACTACGTGATCGCAATGCCCAGATTTATGAGAGACTCACTGAGGATCCTGAATTGAAGGCACTGGAGTCACAGCTCCAGGAGGCAAAGCAGTAAGCAGAAATAGTATAGGTGCATTTAAATCCCTTCTCAGCAGTCGAGAGGATGAAGCGATCCCAAGAATAGTGCACAGCTCAACAGCAGGTCCACACCATTCAGAGCAAAGTCATGGAAGTGACTCAAAGGCTCCAACCAGTACAGGATGAGGCTTGCCAATTGTTCGCAGAGATCAAAGGCCGAGGAGTAGAACTGGAGCAAGTCGTCACTATAGCTGAACAACACTTAGAGGAAGCTGTCAACAAAGAAGTAATCCAATAGTTCGTTGAGCTGGAGTCTGTGGCACAACAACAGGTCAAAGGAGCTCGAGCCAATCTCGAGGATTTTGAAGCATAGCTACCCAGACTAGAGTGAGTCAGGACGAGTCACGGGTGAGTGTTGGGGGCCTATTGTCCCTTGACCAAGTTTTGAGGATCCTTGGTCATGTTTAACCTAATTTTGGGAGTTCGACAAGCTATCGACAACAGAGCGCAAGTCGAAGTGGAGATCGTAGGATCTCGACCCCTTTTTTAGGGATTTTTGGGTTTCAGGCTTATGTAACGAGTATGGGGATGTCAGCCCAAGGGTTTACCCATGCTTAGGCCCTTTTTGTAATGTATAAATAGAAGTCTAGGCAATGTAAGAAGGGGATGGAGAAGGAGTGCTATGACAAGAGATTGCAAGAGGCTTTGTGCGTAGTGTATGTTGAGACTTGTAGAGCTAAGTGCAAGTCATCTGTAGTACTTTGTGCGTAGATTGTTTAAGGCTCTGCACTTGGAACTACTCGAGGAAGGAGGATCTTCGGAGTGAACGTAGATCTCCTACCCTATGCGGAGTAGGATTTTGAGGCTTTGTGCATGTAAGAAGATTGAAAGAAGCTAATAAAGAAGACGAAGAGTTAGTGGATGTAGCCCCAGGGTGGGGGTGAACCACGTATATCCTATGTTGTGATTGCTTTGTGATTTATGGTTGTTCTCTTATCGATGTGATTGAATGATTAGTGCTCTAATATATGCTTAAAAGTATCTAATATGGTAGCTTAGTGCTGAATAATGTGAATGAATGCTAGATCTGGTCTATGTTGGTATGCTTAGTGCCTGAATCTATTGAATACTGCACTGATCTTTTATTAGGGTTCAACTGCGCTGTAAACTAAGACTGAATATTGATGAACTATAACTGCTAAGTGCTTTGTTAAGGTGTTA
>SNQJ01S0239679.1:1315-13593 GCA_010110895.2 Picea sitchensis
GTATTTATATGGCATATAGCTTTGTGGCACATTGTCTGGTGGGAGGAGTTTGATATTGGGAGTTTTTGGTGAACCATTGCAGGGGGCACTGGGTTGCTGGGGGTTTTGGGCACGGGGGCCAGGATTCCTTTCGGTTTCCTGGAGCTAGGGAGATGGACAGGCTGCTCCTAGCTAGCTGGGAAGTTAGTCGGTTTGGGCAGAGTTGGGTCAGTGCATCAGGCTAGGCAAGGAAGTAGGGAAAGGACAACCAGAGTAGTGGGAATTAGCATCAAAAGGAGGTATTTTAATTATGAATTTGCTGAGTTATTTTCATGCTGTGGATAAATTTTAATTTCTGCTGAATATTTATGCTTATATGATGGTGAATGAATTATTTATGTATGATAAAGGAATTATATGTTTAATTGTATGAAATTTTGGATTTAATTAAGTAAGGTCCCTACATTGTCTCTGGTCCAGAAGGACTTCTAAATTAAAGGTAGCTCGAAAATAGTTCTTAACAAACCAAAAAAGAGAGTTTCTTGAAACAACCATCGACCTCTAACTAATTGGTCGATGTTATTATTTATAACATAAAATTCAACTGAAAATAACGACTAAGTGTATATAAGTAAACAAAATTCTCCACGTGGCGTCCTCTTCTAACAGTTTATCTTACAATCAACTCAAGATATCACTGGAAAGGGTGACTTTTCTCATACTCCAATCAACTAATGAACATCTCCTCACAGGTTCGGGCCCATGGAAATTTGTGTTGTTCCATCGAAGTTGCGTAAAATCCTATGAATTCCACTGCATGCACCTAGTACTTCACCAAAATGGTGTTTAACTGTTGTAGCACATTTCAAGCTCTAATCGTGTTTCCATAAATCATCACACTTGTCTTGGCACTATGTCGGTCACCTTTGCTAGTTCTTCATCCACTAATGAATTATGCTTGGTGTGTGATTCGACTATGTCGCACAAGTTGACAAAGTTGTCGGGTGTGCCGAACTCGGGGAGTCCGATATCCTTCATTGATTTTTTGATTTTACCCCAATGTTTCTCGCATTTGGCCCACTTCTCTTGAATTTCCCAGTGTGGTTTTTGAGACATCTTAGCCCAATACTCGGTTGATCGCTTGTTGGGGATCTGAGTATCGAGCAGAATAGAGGCGTCATGAAAAGACTCGATACTTACTTGTTCATCGGCCGTTGAATCATCGATTTCCTTTTGTGGGGATCCTTCCTCTGGCTCGTTCGATTCTGACTTGTCCTTCAGACTGTCTGCTCGAGTCTTTAGCACATCAGGTCTCTTCATGTCGAGGCCAGTTTTGGATTCCTTTTCTTTCTGTGGGACCTCCTGGGTTTGGACCCTGGGAACAAGAGAAGAAGTCTTATTAGGTCTCTTTTCTTCTTGGACATGCATAGGGGTCCCGAGGGATACCTTCGAGCTCTCATCATCATCATATATATTAATTAGCTCGCGGAGAGGGTCCGATGCACTTGTTTCTATGGATACCCCAGCTACCTCCAGCTATGTTGCAATGCTTGTCGGTGATCCGGCTGGTGGCATTGTGGATTCAGAGTCATCTGACCCAGTGATGTTATCAAGGTTTATGAAATCAGGGCCGCTTGGCCCAGCCGGGCTTTCTTCTGGGCTATCGGTTGGAAGCCTTGGAATCCTGACGAGGCCCAGGTTATCCCACATCTGATTCATCATCTGCTGGGCCTATTGATACATGAGTAAACCTCTCTCCCACACATCCCGAGCCTCGGGGAAATTCCTATCCTGTATCAGGGTTAACTGGGAGATCTCTGTTGTTTCAGTGGCTTCCTGAAGAGCTTCCACTTCTTCGACTGATTCAGATGCTATCCTTTCCTCTCTATCCCTTAGGACCTCTTGAGCCGATTGTTCCAGGACTGTTGCTTTTTCATCCCAACTCATGGCCTTGAACCTGGTTTCCTTAGGGTCAACCATCCTTGCCACCACCTCATCCTAGTTTTGAGCATTTTCGGTGAAGAAATCATCTTCAAAACTATCATGGGCATATGGCCAATAGGATGATACTTGTGATGCGTGCTTCAAGACCAGACCCTTTGGGTCATGCTTGCGAAAATGATCAGTCTGGAATCAAAACTCCAATTGGATTAACCCTTCTTGCTTGGCTTGAGCAATGTCCTTTACCGTGTAGAAACCAATATGAAATTTTCAAGGTATGAATGCTTGCTTCTTATCTTTTACATGAGTAGCATTGTGACCTTACAAGATTGTCCGATAACAAATTTACCCTACTACTAGTTGATCGAGTACATACACATGTAATAGGTGTGGTGCCTTGGTGACTCAAAAAACCCTGATGTATGTATCACGCTCATCCAGGTACCAGTGGCCCACTTTTGATATAATATTTTTGGCCACATCCGACAACCTTGGGCACTCCTTCTTGAACAACAAAAAATGAATATGTGTGATAAATTGATTGCATATGAGAGAGTAGTATTTGTTGTACCTATTCTCCCACAAGATGCCGAAATATACATGGACTGAGAGTTCTGAGGTGTGCCAACTCAGGTTCATTCTGGCAAAGGCAATTCTGGCACAAATGATATCCAATAAATAAGAATCCATGTAGAAGGAAGGGGTTTCTCCCTCTTTCGGCATCTGACCCTGTTGTATGCAAGTGCTCAGTTGTTTGGAGATGATGGCACCCCAGTTAAAACCTATTCTGGAAATGGCTACAATATAAGCTAGAGGCATCCAAGCCTCTGAAAACCTTGAGCAGTCTCTCTCCCTATGAAATTGGAAGAGGAGGGCCATTAGATAGATGTACGACTCCCTTAGGGTGGCCGTCGGGTACCAGCCAGAGGTCCGATTGGTGAACATTTTATCCTCTCTCCACCATGAAGCCATCACCTTACTGGTGTCGTGTTTCTCATAGAAAATTATAACAAAATCGGTGTTCATCCACTCCTCTGGCTCTCTCAACTTGTAGTAATTCTGAACCTCCATTGGAAGGAAAACCCCGACACACTTGTTGTTGTCGTCATTAATCATACATATTTGAGTATCTGTGTGGTCAATAATCCATTTCTAGAGTTCAATGCAGGGGAAAATTGGAGTTCTGCTCGCTACCATGTGCAGATATGATCTTTGGATATTGGGAAAAACTTCGTCGTCAAGCTTCCTTGTATTAGGGTCGTTGTGTGAGGTATATTCGGGGAATTCCTCCCGCTTGGTTTTCTTGAAAAGTTCTTCCCAACGTGGGAATATTGTCTTGGTACCGATGTTCACCTCTCTGTCTCCAAAGGCCCGGGGCTGAGAGAAAACCTTCTTGGTGGATGTCTTGATGACATGCACCGGTTTTGGAGTAAATTCTAGTTGTTTTGTGATTGCTAGGGCAGAGCCTTCTCCTACCTATGGGTCCTTTAGCTTTGGTTCTCTCAGAGATTTCTTTGTGGTAGGTTTCTTCAGAGGCATTGTTCCTGTAACGCTTGCTAAACTTGTTGTTTAATACTCACTGGACCTTGGAAGCTTCCCTGGATTTCTCATCTCGCTCCTCTGGGTGTTCCAAACTTCTTTGCGCACATAATAACCTTGTTTACAATGACTCAAAATAATTTAACGGATAAGATCTTACCAATCATATCAACCAATTAATCCAGGTGATGAGTGAAATTCAAACAAATCTACCGCTGAATCTTTACAACTTAATTCTTTGTGAGTCGACAACGGAGGAGTAGAGGGTGATGCAATGTATCGACATTTTCAAAAGGTCCTTTTGATTCGCGCACGAATTAGCAACTAATGCGGGATTTTGGAATTAATTAGTTATTTAAATGCTTCGGATCCATTGTATCTTAGAGATGAAATGTCCCATCACGTCACTTTTTTAGTGGGTAGATCGGGAATTGACGATATCCTTGTGTATGTCCCCGTTGGTATCCTCCTAAGAAAACTTCCGACGTCGACATATTTCGTCATACGGTGTTGGTTCGGGGAGGGAATTGGGTCTTGGGAACTCATAGCGACTCATGGGAAAAAATATATCTTATGTCTAACCACTCTAGTAATGACAGATGGAAAAAGAGGACAGGTGGTTTGACCATATATCTCAGTCAGAGTCAGGTCTTTCAATAGAAGACATGTATTAAAATATACCTGGGATTGCCGATGCTGAAAGGTATCGGGGTCAGCGATCGGTGATTGACTTATCACGTTCTCTACGGGATATCCTTCTAAAAACTTGCCGATGCTGAAAGTCATCGGGGATTAGCTTTCAGAGATAGTTCCATCGCGTAGTTCCCTTGTTGGTTATCGTCCTCAAGATCTCCCGATACCGAAAACGTTTCGGAAGTCAACGATCAACGATATTACTTCCTTCTTCGTTCAACGCTTACTCTTTTCTCTCCTTACCAACACTGAAGGGAATCGGTTGTCGAAGATATCCTTCTGTGATGCTTATCGCGAAAGAGCAACTTTTGTTTGCCAATGCCGATGAAGATCGACACCCGCCAACCTTGGTTCTCTAGAGTGATTTTCTCTTATCTTTAATTCTTTCTGATGATGAATTTTTAGCACATTGGGGGAGTGTTTCGGTCGTCGATTCTTTAATTAATTTTTAGTGTTTTAAGTTATGGTGATTTTCACATGTTCAAGCAAACTTTTAAAGACTTAAATGAGATTCAAAATGGTAAAAAAACACAACATTTTCCACAATGAAGATCAATCAAATAGTGCAAAAGATCAAGTGGTACCCAAAAAGTAAAAATTGTACATAGACTTTTTAGGGTGTGTTGAGTGCTCAACAAATGGTGACTTACTTGGCAAAATAAGAATCTCTATTCTTCCTTCAAGCTCGACTGATACGAAAGCTGGTGGATAAATTAATTGGTTTTAATTCAGAGCCTCTTTTACTCTTGCATTTGAAATTCTCCAGTTGATGCTTCCGGGTTTGCCTGTGGGTTTTTTTAACCTTTATTCCTCCTTTGTTTCTTGTAACCTTGACTCATGCCCTTTTTGACAAAACATAGTAAGTATTCACTAGCATGAAGCCTTTAGTTACCTTTAATCACTAGATACAGTGTTGCTCCACTTCCAGCGAGCGTCCATAGCCCTAACGGAGTCACCCCAACATCACAGACCTTGATCCGTTGCCAACGAGTGTCCATAGCCTTAGTGGAGTTATCTGTATACCCTCTCCTACTATTCACTCATTTGATAATGTCAATTTTATTTCGACATAATTCCCTGAGCAAGTGGGAGAGGATGATGTTTGTTTATTTTGCAAAGTGAGATGGTTAAGGTGGATCCTTTGCTAGCTTTGTCTTTTTGGTTCATGTAGTCCTTTCCAGCTTTCCTTCTTTCCCTTAAGGCCTTACCAAACCACTAAGTAGACACTTCTAGAATTTCTCCAAAGTTTCTCATCTGCGTAGGTTAGATAGAGAGCCCCTCAAAGCAATTACAAGTTTCGCAACATTCCTTATGTTTGTATGTGAGCAATGAGTTAGGAACAGAGTTCACTATTCGCATGAACTGAGGTCGAATATCATCTTTCTAAACACAATCTTCAAAAGCACAGAAGTGAAAAAGTAAATAAAATAATAAAAAATGCATTTCCCAGTCATGAAAACATGCATACAATTTTTTAATTTTTTTTTATGTTTTATTGGAAATATTGTTCTAGGGCTTGGCCATTTACTGGGAGGGCATCAGGTTCCCCACTAAGATTCTGCAACCGATAAGTGTCTGCCCCAATGTTCTCAGCCACATGGAAAGGTCCAAGTCACAAATTTTGAAACTTAGAATGTTTCCCTTTTGGCTCGTTTGCTCTGTCCCATTTTAGGACTAGGTCTCCTACTTCAAAATTCTTCTCTTTAGCCTTGTGCTTGTCAAACCATATTTTAACTATCTACTGGTGGGCTATGAATTTTGATTTATGTTTCTCGCTCTCCTCTTATAACATGAGAAAGGTGTCAATTCTTTGTTGCATGAATGATGAAGGTTTTTCTCCAGAATCTTGGGCCAGTTGAAGAGATGGGAGATAAATCCCGTTTAGGAGAATAACTTCGTGCCCGTATACCAGAAAGTAAGAGGAATTCCCTATAGATTCTTTGGGTGTGACCCTATTGACTTATAGAGCGTTATGGATTAGATTGTGCCAATTCTTTTGGTTGTCGGCAACCATCTTCTTTAATATTCTCACTAGGTTCTTATTATTTGATTTTGCCACCCCGTTTCCCTGTGGATAATAATTTGCAGAGTACCTAATTATGATTCCTTTGTCCATAGAAAACTCTGTCAATTGGGTGGAAGAAAAATAAGCTGCATTTTCGAACACCAGGACAGAAGGGAAACCAAACCTTGTGATTAGTTGTTGTTCTATGAATTGGATCACCACCTTCTCGTTTACATGAGTCAAAGGGATGGCTTCTGCCCATTTCATGAAGTAATCAGTGGCAGTAAGAATGTACTTGTGTTGTTTTGAAGAACTGGGTGTAATTTATTTTATGATGTCTAACCCCCATTTCTCAAAAGGCCTAGAGACAGTCACTGGTTAGAGTGGAAATGCTGCTCTCTTTTCCCTCCCGACGCTTATTTGACAAGTTTTACAGTTTCTAGCGTAGCTGTGAACATCCTTGAACAAGGTGGGCCAATAATAACCATCTCTCAGTATCTTATGAGCGGTTTTGTTTCCTGCAAAATGTCCGCCATCAGGGTCATCATGGAGCTCCTTCAAAACTTTGTCTGCATCTTCAAGTTTGAGACATCTTAATAGTACCCCACCATAATTAATCCGGAAGAGTACCAAATTTATGAGGCGATATTGTGCAGATTTTAACCTGAGATCTCTCCTTTACCTAGGGTTGAGATTTTCTAGACAAGTCCCATGGTGTAGGAGATAAGTTAGATTCCCGTTCCAAGATTATTGTCCTGGGGAAATGTATGAAAATTCACCACACCATAATTCCATTTCATTCTCCCATCTGGAATATTCATTTACTTGGTCTTGGGCTTCGGCTGCAAGTTTTTATAACCCTTTCCCTTTAACTAGTTTGGAAGGTCCTATATATAGATCAAATTCTTGAACTACTTCCATCCAGTTCCCTCTTGTTTCCCCCGTTTCCTATTGAGTGAATAGGGATCGGACTGTAGAGTGAGGCATGAATACTTTAGTGTGGTTCTTGAGGATGTAGGACCTGAAGTGTTTTACTTCTTTATAAACTGCATAAGCCTATTTATCTACGACATGATAATTTAGTTCAGCTCCTTGGAGGTTAGTACTCATGAATGACACTGGGGCCTCATTGTTGTCACCATCCTTCTGAGTCAATACCGCAGCTAATGATTGGTCGGAGGCGAAAGCATAGAGGAAGAAGTCTCTATTGAAATTGAGACTTCGTAACACGGGGGCTTGAGATATAGAAGTTTTGATGTTGCTAAAAGAACCCTTTCATTCATCATCCCACTTAAATTTGACATCTTTGAGAATAATTTTTTGTAAGGGTTTGATAGTTTACGTGAAATCGAGAGTAAATTTCCTCATAAATACGATTTGTCTGAAAAATGACTGCATAACTTTCTTGTTGTGAGGCAACGAGAGTTGAGCTATGGACTTAATCCTTTTTGGGTCTATGTGAATGCTTTCTTGATATATAATGTGACCTAGCAGCTTACCTTCCTCGACGCCGAAAATAGTTTTCTTAGGATTTAGGGATATACCGTATTTTCTACACCTCTCGAAAATCTGAGTTAAGTGTTGGATGTGCTCTTCTTTGTTCTTTGAATACACAGTTACATCGTCCATATACACTACCACACACTTGTTGATTAGTCCCCGAAATGCTACGTCCATGGCCCTTTGGAAGTTCTCCCCTGCATTAATTAACCCAAAAGGCATGTGTTTATAAGTGAAGGTTCCCCACTTGGTCTGGAAGGCAGTAGACAGAAAATATCTGAACTAGACATGGTCTACATGAGTTTCTCCATTGGCGGGACTGGGTAATTGTCCTTTTCTGAAGATCTGTTGAGGTTCCTAAAATCTATGCATAAGCGGATTTCTCCCGACTTTTTCCTCACAAGAACCAGATTTTCTACCCATGCGAAATGCCTAACCTGGAAGATGATTTTGGAATCTAAAAGTTTCTTCAATTCCTGATACATAAGAGGTTCCAAGGATGGGTGGTACTTTAAAAGCTTCTATTGTAAGGGTTTCACTTCGGGTTTTAATGGGATAGTGTGTTGAATGATGCAGGTATCATAATTTTTCAGATCTCGATAGGACCATGCAAAGAAATCTTGGTATTGTTTGAACAGTTTGAGATAAGCCTTCCTTTCCTCCTTAGATATAGTCGTGAGATTTATATTCCTTGGTTTTTTTGGGGTCTCGAGATTTATAGTTTCATGTAGGGGACAAAAGCTACCGGTCTTTGCATTTTTAGGCCCCATAAATTGTTCTTTCAGGTCAAAGAGATTTTCCAAATTAGCTATCCCTTTCGGGATTGTGTGAGACTTCGATTTGTCACTAGGTTGACTTGTCTAAGGATCAGTTCCTATTGATTGTTCCTAGAATACTTCATCATCAATAGATAAATATTTGAAATTGTCTTGGTTAGTCAGGAAGTTTATAATCTGTTCATCTCCTTCAAATACTTTCCAATTAGAAATGTTGTTAGGCACCGATGTCTTGTATATAAGATCCACAGTGAATCGGGAGGCTTTATAATATTCTAGGGGTGATAGCCTCGAGGCAGCAGAAGCCAAAGAATCAGCAAGAATGTTCTTGGATCTGGGAATTGCTGAAATGTTGAAAGCTTCAAAATGATCTATTAGCCTGTGCACCTCCTGTTGGTAATTCTTTAGGTGCGAGGAATTGCAATGTATAGTATTCCTTACCTGTTTAATGATAATAATAAAGTCTCTGAAAACCTTCAATTATTTGACATTTAAGTCTATGGCTTTCTTTAACCCTTGTACTAGAGCTTCATACTCGACGGTATTGTTTGTGCATTCAAATTCTAGTCTACATGACAGGAAATGGCGTTTACCATTTGGGTCAATGAGGATGCATCCCACCCCAGATCCTTCCTATGATTTAGATCCATCAAAATACAGGGTCCAACATTGTGGGCAATGTGTGTCAACTTCTTTTTCCCTGTTACTCTCCTCTTTTCCTGCTGCTAGCTCTAAGCTTTCTAATGCAGGTTCTTAGCAGAAGAGGGTTTCCTCTGCCACTGTCGGCAACTCCTATTGAAAAATCATTTTGGAGTTCTGAGTGACAGGGACATTGGATGAAAAAGGGGAGATGTTCTTGAAGTAGGAATCACAGGAAAATTGCCTAGCATAGGGAAATCTGTTGATGAGGGTTCGTTGAAGGTTTCTAGGTCAGTGACGATATGTTTAAGATACCTTTCCCTATCGATTCTGATCATATTTTTGTATCCCTTCAGTGGTAGCCAAAGGTGTTCCCAGTCTATACTAAAGTATCCATTTAAATTCTCAGACCAATTTCGACTTAGTAATAACCCATAAGCCTCTGGGATATCTACTATAATGATGTCAATCACTTGCACAAACTTGGGATGTGTCACTATTTTGATCATTACATCCTTGAGTTCCCCCATGACCTTGACCTGGGTTCTGTCTAGTTGTATTACATGTTTATCTCTCTTTACAGGAAAGACATTTAATTTTTTGCAAATAGACAAGGGCATAACATTGGAAGATGCTTCTGAATCTTCCAAACAATTGTGGAGGTTCCTGTTGAAGACTTCAAATGTTAAGAGGAACAGTGGGACAAAAGGTTTTCCCTTCTTATCTTTCGAGTAGGTATTCACAGTTGGTTTATTTACTGGATCTGTGGAAGCTAGATTTCTTTGCTGCTCATTGCTTGTCGTAGGGTTTTCCACCGATCTCAAATCTTGCAACATGAAATATTTTTGCTAAGGGATTCTACATGTGTCCATTACTGATATATTAGCCTTCAAATTCTTCAAATCTTCAACTACGTTGTACTCTAGTTTGGGCGATTCTCAGGTATGGATGCTAATTGGGTTCTTACGGGAAGTAAACGGTGTTTTCGGGTGATCGGGGGTTGACCTTTCACCCGACATTTGAGTGGTAGTAGGATCCTTTGAGATAGGATGACCTTTACTTATTGTTTTCACAACCGAGACCTCTGGGGGTGGTTCTTGAAACTTGAATAGGTCTTCGGAAGGAATGATCTGGTCAGGATCCCATATCAGCATGGCTGTATCCTCTGGTGGATCAATTTCTTCCTGGTCAACGATATTCATAACTGAACTGCTTGGTTGTTCGATCTGGGAGACATCGTCTAGAAACCAATTTGCCATCAAATTCATGGCATGGACCCATTGAGGGAAGTCTCTTTTGGAGTGGTTTTCCTGGTGATAAGTATAGAAAGAATCAGATGCTACATTCCCTAGATCGATATTTAAGTTAGTTGGGGGAGGTTTAATTTCTTTGAACAGTGGGTTCCTTTTAAATAAATGCTTATAGGGCCTTTGGCCTTGGTTTCCCTCCCCTACATTTCTCTTCATGTCTATGATCTTGTTTGATAATTTCTTAATCATGCATTGTAGATCTTCTATGTCTCCATTACCCTTGTCGAGAGTTTGTTCTTCTTGTTTCCCTGGAGGTCTAGTCAAAAGGAGTCGCCTCCTGGGAGGAGGTTGAACTTCTTTCTTAACTAAAGAGACTTGGCCTTCTTTACACCCTTTCATCACTAGTACATATGACCAAATTTGTGATGGTTTTTCATTGATATTGGCACACTTATCCGTCACAATTTCCACGAAAGCCGAGTTTTTTTTTTCGTTGAAATAATTTCATCGCTATATCCATGATCCAGGTGTGCGTGGAAACATCGACTAAATAAGTGCTCCATGTGTCATCAACTTCAATATCGGTTAACCCTATGCATCGTCACAATTACAATGAATTTACGTCGCAATAACAATGAAAAAATGTGGCAATTACAACGAAAATTTGTCGCAATTTCAACGAAAATTTATGCTAGGCCAATAACTTATGACGTAGATGCTGAATGTGTGACGCAAAACAGTCACAATGTGCGATGAAAATACATGGCAATATTGACGAAAATATATCTCAAAACCAAACTTACGATGCAGATGTTGTATGTGTGACGAAAATTTGTGGCCAATTGCGACGAACTTTCGTCGCTATAATGACGGTTGTGGTAAAATATTAGATTTGTTTACGATGAACTATCGTCAATATTGCGACGATGGCTTTAAGTTTTAAAAAAAATAAAATTACATGAGATATGGTATTACCATATTACATTCTAATATGGTATACCATATTGTATGCCATATTACAATGTAATATGGCATTACCATATTACATTGTAATATGGTAATGCCATATTACATTGTAATATGGCATTACTATTACATTGTAATATTGTAATATTCTAACATATTGTAATATATATATCCCCTACAAATAATCAAGGCACATATCAACCAAATATTGTAAGAATGTGTTATCATGAATTTGGATTAGAAGTAAGGATACCAATATGACAATATACACAAAGAATAATTTGGAATATTACTTTAAAAAAAAACACATGGATTGCATGAGTGAGTCATTCGCAATTTATATTACACAATACTATGATAACACTTCTAAGATTGATGGATGATATCTTAAGACCATTTCTCAAACTTGTTTATTGTAGCCTCCTTGGATAATATTTTGGATTTTAGCAAGATTTGGGAAGATCATTTGAAACATTTGGAGATGATATTTTTAACCCTTCAACATAATTAATTGCAAGCCAACATGAAGAAATATGAGCTTGGAAAACAATTTTTGTTGTGTATGGATTTTGTAGTTAGAGGATGTGAACTGTGTATTGACCTAAGAAATATAAAATTCATTGTAAATTGGTTGATCCCAGATAATTTAATTGAACCAAGGTAATTCATGGGGTTAGCAAATTATTTAGGAATGATGTGTCTCTTCAATGCACATTAGAAAAGGCAAGTATAACCTTTCAATTCATTGCAATTGAAAACCAAGTAACTGAAGCTCTAACTTGAAAGAATTGTAATGCATCAATATTAAATCTAATGAAACTTGTAATTTCATTTGAAATCAAAGAAAATTTCGCATGATACACAATGGCAGAACCTTTGATACAATGAAGGAGTTGGATAACATAACACTTGAAACTTTTGTTGGTGCAATCATAATATATCCAAATAAGATAAGGAATTGTACATCATAGTTTAGGCATTTAAGTACTA
>SNQJ01S0239682.1:0-13593 GCA_010110895.2 Picea sitchensis
GGATAACACTAAGAAGTTTCTTAGGAGGAGTCAAAGGCACATCTTGAACTTAAAGGGAATGCTCAAAGAACAAGAAGAGAGTTTTAAATTACAAGAAAAGGAAGAAGGGATCACAAGACTAAAGAATGGAAAAGAAGACATGAATATAGATGATGAGATTAGTAAAAGTTTTGAAACTATTTTCCATCTCAAGACCCAAATTGAAGAAGCCAAAAGAATAGAGGAACTATTGAAGATTCAAATAAATGAAAACAAAGATTCATGTTGCAAGTTGGAAGATGAAATTGTTGACCTTAGAAAGAAGGTGGAAAAGTCAAACAAATTCTTGAATAACTCACGAATCTTTGATGAGATCTTGGAAAGTCAAAGACCATCATGTGATAAATCAGGTCATGGATACAAAGGAGAAGATACACATGTTGAAGCAAGAACCTCAAAGAAGCATGAGGTAAGTCCATCAAAGAAAGAAGACAATGTTGCAAAACAACCATTTACACAAGGCAAAGAAAATTTCAAAAGAACAAAGCATGGAAGAAAGCAAGAAGCCATTTTTGGGACACCAAAGCAAAGGTATGAAAGTATTTTCATGGGCATTGTTATTCATGTAATGAATATGGTCACAAATCTTTTGAATGTGGATCTTATGAAAAGAGATATAATGGAAGATTCTATAACACCACAAGGTGTTGGAGATGTGATCAAGTAGGACATATTCCTGTTCACTGTAACTCTATGAGATGCTACAGTTGTAGTGGATTTGGCCACAAATCCCAAGAGTGTTGGAACATAAGAATAAATTCCATGATCAGGACTTCACATAGCATGGATAGAAGAAGGAATGAACTAAGAAAGTGAGACATCTTTGAAAAGATGGATACTCAAAGCTCAAGTTCTAAAGAGAAGGGTCATCTACAGAAGTGGGTGAAGAAGACAGAGTGGCCAGATTAGAATGAAAGATTGAAGAGAAGTTCAAATGTGTCATTTACTAAGGCACATGCAGGTAACAGTGGTGACAGTCACATGTCCACATGTTCTGAACTTGAATAGGTCGCGTACACGTGTGCTCAGTTGTGTAGCAGGCCGTGTGTCTATTGTAAAGCCTTGGGAAAAAGGCAATGCACGTGTCTTGGAGTTTGATGTGATGGTATAACTCTGTACTCCTCCAATGGAGTAGAACTTCCAATCTCAAAGGATATGTCATTATTGACTACTCCTTCAGGAGAACCCTTTGGTGAGTTAGGAAGAAAAGGAACATAATATTCCGGAGGTAGCCCTTGCATTGTATGTGAACGGAGAGGGCCGATGTTGGCTGCACTAAATAAAGAATGAAACAAATCTATGGCCAACTAGAGAAACAAACAACACTCACTAATAAAATCTAGAAGTCAAGAAAGCAAAAAAACCTTCTTATTTCAAAGTCACTGGTTGGTGATGAAATCAAACATCGCAAAATCAAGACAAGAAAGGGTTGGGATAAAGCAGGTGGGAAAGTTACGTTGACAACTTGCTTAACGGACTTACACCCTGGTGAAAGCTCCCACACATAATCATGGGTATACCCTCCAAGGAGCCTGAGTGAGTTTGGTCAACGTCGATTCCAGGTACTGTGAAGACTTGTCACTCCACAATCACCTCATGTAAAGACCCTAAAGAGATAGACTACTAATGTTACCGATTATGACAATGATGCCTGGGGAAATAGTCGATAGTCCAATCCATATGAAAAGGCAGGGTATCTAAGCTTGAAATCAACTGGAGAAGGTCCCCACAAGCTTTTCTTCTCAAGTGACCCCCAATAATATGCACATTCTCTAAACTAAGACCAACAAATTAGAGTGATTAACTCTGCTAGTCCTAATGCGACCTCATGATTGACCCTTTTATTAGAAGGGGTTCCCAGGACAAAATGTAGCAAGTGGATTTGAACTCTTCCTATCACAATATACTATTGTGTGTTTTGATGCTTTGGAGAGTGTGCCTTACAACCTATTCCAAAGTGCTCTCCTAGCTAATGTTGGTGTAGATAATTTCTAAAAAATGAAAGTTGCTAATAAATTTTAAAATTTCATTGTATTTTAATGGTTGTTGCTTACTCAAAAGGGAAACGGAAATGAAACTGATGATGTATGTGACCTTGACCCAATAAAAATAAAGAAGAGATTATATGCAACATTTTAATTCGATGAAATCTAATTACAGTAGGGAGAAGGTGTCTCTTTTTGAAATACAAAATCTACAAAAAACAATTTCTCAAATGTTGAATGAAAAAGATTCCAAATAATCACAAACTACACAATTTTCCAATTTTTCTCTTTTAACAAATATTTTGAATGCAACAATTTTCTTGCTAAAGACTACTAAAAAGAAGAATGACTTCAGTTCTTTCTTTCTCAAATCGGATCAGAGATGTAATGAAGAAATGAACTCATAATCCAGGAAAATTAGCACATTCTCAACACTATTCCCAAATCAAACCTATAATGTAGACAAAAATGAAAAGATAAGAAAACCTTTTGTCAAATACAAAAAAAAGTTGTCTCTCAATCAATTAATAATCCATAAAGTAAAAACAATCTAGAAATCTAAATAAATCAAGGATTCTTTTTCAAATAAGCACTCAGGACCAAGATCTAGAGATTATGCCATTGTGACAAAAACCAAAACCAAAACTTGCAAAAGTTACAAAGAAAACTTTCAATTTCTGAAAATCATTCAAATGCAATCTTCAAACTTATAAATCAATAATTCACTAGTGTTAGAAGTTCATCCCAAGCAGTTGAGGCAAAACTGGGTAGAAAAAAGAAAAAATGATTGTCTTCAACAATTCCTACAGGAATCATCGCAGGTTGTAGTGGGGCACAGTGCGATGATCTAGGGTCGTCGCATGCTTCCAATAAGGTGCAGTGCAACGTTGTCTCATTGGTCTGCACTAGTACAGTATTTTCATCACCAAATACCAACCCAGTATGGTCGCCAATTTTGATATAGGACTAATCGGTAAGTGAGAACATAAACAGATCTCCCTAACTTCCACAGGAAACTAGAACAAAACAAAACAGAATACATACTTCGCCTTAAACTTCAATGTTATATAAACTAGTTTAGTGAGGTACAAGTGACATACCTTTTAAATGATGCTTGATCCTTGCTAGCGTCGTCCTTGTAGCTCCTTCCTTGGTTTTGCAGAATAGTAATCCTATCTAAGAATCAAAAACCAACCAAGAGGGAAAACAAAGATATATATATTCTAATGAATTCTATGTATATGATCAATAAATTATACAATAGAAGATGAGATACTTTTATAGGGAATAAATTTATTGTTGTATTAAATGAAATGGAAAGTGGAGAATACAACTTATGCCCTGATGTTGCAAGGTTCCCTTTCAATGGCTCTTTGCTTCAACAAACACACACCTTTGTTCCAATTCCTTGAATGACGAAGATCCACAATATGACTTGAAGAACTAAAGCAAAGCTCTCAAGCATAATATGAAGTATAAATCTCCATGCAAATCTTAGCCTATTCAACCTTAGCCTTTTCCATGAGAGATACCTCTTTATATATTGTGAAAGAGAGATGGATGAGGAGATTAGTATGATCCCACTAAATCAGAGAAGCAAGTAATATCCAAACCGATCGGAGGCCACCTCATCTTTTAGAAGTTTCCCTTCTAGAACATTTGTGAAATTTGACTTTTCCTTTGCTTTAAGCATCGTCGCACCCTATGCACAAGAAGAATGCAACGACGTCATAGTCCAGGTTTGGGGCAGTTCAACGACCAGGAATCATCGCACCCCATGCATATAGCAGGGTACACTAACCTTCCTTGATATGGTTTTTGAAAGAGGAAAGCAAACCACTTCTCCCATGAAGAAAGTCTCTTTTAATATTTTCAAGGAACATGAACACATGTCTTGAGTTGATCACTGAGGTGACCAAAATAATGTGTAACATGAACTGCAATAATTTTATAATGATCCCGAAAGTCCTTCACTATACAATGTATCTTGAAGAATTCAACCTTCAAATTCTGATATGTAATTGTGGACACATAAATCAAGTTTTTATTTATCCCAGGGACATACACAACATTGTGAATGTGTCTGACAGTACCATTCATAAGTGTTACTAGAATATCTCCATATCCATTGGTCCGATAAGAACGATCATCTCCAAGATAAATATGGGCACCGTTATGTGTTTCTTTAAAGTTTATATACCAATTCTTGTTAGATGTCATGTGAATTGAATCTCCATAATCAACAAACCATGCATCAACATCATCAGTTTCAGCAGAGAATGCAACATTAGACACAAACAATTAGAGATATTTTGAATCAATATTCAGGTTTTCTTCTACAAAGTGTCCTAAACGTTTTCTATTTTTATGCTTAGCCTCATCATCATTTTTTTTCTTATAACATTCTCTGGAAAGATGCCCTGTCCTACCACAATAGAAGCACTTAGGTTCATTTCTATTCGATGGCATACCTTGATTTGGCTTTGGAAATGACTTCCTCTGAAATGAACTTCCTCCTCTACCTCCTTCTCGTGGCTTCCCTTTAGGGAATCTCTTCTTTGTCCATAGTGCTATGTCTAAATTCCGAGGCTTCAAATTCACGCACCTCTCTTCCTCTTGCAACAATATTCTTGCCATTTCCTCAAAAGTAGAAGCTTTCTCCCTCGCTGCAAGGCCTATTATAAACATTTTATAGTCCTCTAGCATTCCATTTAGGGAAATTGTGACAAGATCAGTGTTTGACACTTTTTCTCCTATATCTCCCAATTTATCTTTCATGTCTTTAATTCACCCAAGAAAACTACTTAAAGACTCATTTATATCCATTTTAATACTTAACAATTTACTCTTTACAAAAACGATGTGATTTGTATTATTAGTTTGATACAGATCTTTAAGTACTTTCCAGGTTTCACTAGAAGTCTTAACATCTCTAATATGCAGAATTATGCTTTCTATAATAGACATTCTCTACCCCACTCATCCCCCCCCTCTCTCTCTACTTCTCTCCTACTCTCTCTACCTCCATTCTCTCTCACTCTCTACCAGTCTCCTCCTCCATCTCTTGGCCACCTTCTCTCTCCTCTCTTTTGCCTCTCTCTGCTCTCTCTCCTCTTAGGTCTACCCCTCTCTCTTCTCTCTCTCCTCTCTCTCTCTCTCTCTCTCTTCTCTTCCCTATCCTCTCTTGCTCCTTCTCTCCTTCCCCTTTCTCTCCTTCATTCCTCTCCCTCCTCTCTTTCTCTCTCTCCCTCCCACCCTCTCTCTCGATCGCTCCTTCACTTTCCCCCCTCGTCTCTCCATCTCTTCCTCCACCCTCTTTCCTCTTTTCCTCCTTCCCCTCCCTCACTTTCCTCTCTCTCTTCCCATTTCCTCTTCCACTCCATATCTTCCCCTTTGCTCCTCTCCTCTCTCTTATTCCCTCTCTCTATCCCCCCTGCTCTTCCCCCTCTCCCTCTCTACCTTTCTCTCTCAGTCTCCCTCTCATCTCTACCCGCCCATCTTCCTATCTCTCTTGCTCTCCCACATCTACCCCTCTCTCTCACCCTCCATGTCCCCCTATATGCTCTCACTGGCTCCCCTTCTATCAATATCTGCTTTGTCTGTCTCTCCATGTATGTCCTCTATCCACCTACCTCTCTCTCCTCTCCTACCCCCTCTTCCCCTCATCCTTCTCTCCTATTTCCTCTCTCCCTCCCCCTCCTCTTTCCTCTCCTCTTTCTCTTTCACAGGCTCTCCTCCCTCCCCCCTCTCTCTCTTCCCCTCCCTCTCTTCCTTTCCATTCTCTCTCTCTCTCTCTCTCCTCTCCTCTCCTCTCTCTCTCTCTCCACACACACACACACACACACACACACACACCTCTTCCCTCTCTCTCTCTCATGCTCTTCTATAGCTCTCTCCTCTCCCCTTTCTTTCCTATCTCTTTGCATATCCTCCTTTGACTCCTTTCTCTCTCAGCCTCCTCTCCCTCTCTCTCTCTCTCTCTCTCTCATTCTGCACCTCTCACTCCCCCTCTGTCTTAAGCCTATTCTCACTTCTCCAGATCATAATGGTGCCAATGTACCACTTCTTGGTGAACACACTTGGAGGTCATGTGTGTGTGTGTTAAAGGTGTTTTTTGTGGCCTTGGATGCATGATTTCAAGGTGTTGTTTATGGCCTTCTCCTATGGTTGGGGACAATGAATCCAACTAGTGGTTTTAGATGTTGTTATGTAATCCCAGTTCTTCAAAGATGAAGTACATGTGTTGTTAGTTTTTATGGAAGAATCCTTGTCAGGGGTTGAGAGTGATTGTTGGGTATATGTTATATTCTTCAACGTGGCCCCATGTAATGCATTGAGTATAGAGACATGGAGACCTTGATTTTGCCTATAGGTTGAGGGGATGGGCCCAGAAATGTTTTGGGGAAATTTTTTTGCATCTTTGTTTGGTGGTTTTTTTGACCTGCGGTTTTCTCTTTTGGAAGTGTTATGGTGCATGTTATTTCAACCCATGTTTTCCTAAAATCCTTAGGGAGTCACGGAGGTCATAAGAGATCAGATTCCACATTATTTTTGTTAGGTAGAACACACACGTATGGAACATGTGCACATTCTTCACAAAGCATATGCGGCTTCTACTCGGGAACTTTTCTGTCTTCACATTGGCGTGCATGGTCAACTATAGAAACATGTGCATGTTCCCAAACAAATCCTAGGTATTTGGCAAGCACATCTTGTGGAGTTGTTGAAGACATCGGCCAGCTACATGATTAGGAACACATGCACCTTTCTAAGAAATCTCATTCCTTTGCATCCTGTTGCCACTTTTTTGTTTGTCAACTTCATGAACCGTCCTTAATAGCGGCTATTTTTTTGACATCAATTATTTTTAAGAGTGAGCCTCATCAAGCATTGATTCCTATTTTTACTCTATGTTTGTAGGGGCTAGTGACCCATTCTCTTTGGTGAGATGAATTGACATCCATAAGGAAACTAATTTATGATGGTTTTGTCAATTGTACATGAGTACAAGATCATGATTTTTGAGTCATGATTCATTTTAAAGGATTAGTCTCTTTGCTTGAAGTTTGGAAAATGTTTTTTTGATTTCTACAAGGATCTTTGATGGCATTGATAGCTTATGGTTACTAGGACCTCTTTAGATTTTTTTCCATACTTCTTGTTTGGACCTTTCAACATCTATAGGCCTCATTTTTCATTTGATGGTTGATGGTGGTTGTTTATGTTAAAAGATTTTGTTTTGGTTCCTGACTAGCACCTAATTTTTTAAAGAATTTATGTCATGGTTATCGGTTTTTTCCATTCGTATGCCTCTACAACCAAACCTCTTTTTCTTCACAATTCAACCAATCTCATTAAGATTACTTAGCTCTCCTATTCAAACTTTTGTTCATACTTCATTATTTGATCTTTGATCCTCCACAAGTCTCTTACTCTTTCTACTCAATGCATCATTGTGAGATCTTAAGTTTTAGCTCGAATTCCCTTTTCAAACATGTCATATTCTCTTTTGGAAATGGATTTTTTCCTATGGGTTTGTCTCTTTTTCTCTACTTGTGAGAGTCAATTTTCTACTTAGGTACCGAATAAGGCCTTTTTGTTGGGACCCAATTTTTTCTTATGTTTACTCCCTAGGTTTCACTTAAGGGGCATCTTAGTGTTCTTGTTAGCATCCTTTTCTATTTTTCCAATACAAGCAATTATTGTTAGTTGTAAGGTTACATAGGCATTCTTATCTTCCTAGTGGTGACAACTATACTTTTTTAGCGTTGGGCCTCTTTCCATTGTTAGATATAGTGGGAATCCTCTTGTATTGAATATAATAGATATATAGATCTATTTTTGCTTATTTGTTTGTTATATAGATTAAACTCATTTACAATTCAAGTTAGAGCAAGATTTCTATGATTTGTGTTATAACATATATGAAGAGAGGAAATTGTAAAATCTATTTTACAATAATGATACAATAATTGACCAATATCCACCCTACTACAAAAAATTGAACACTGTGCATGGTGTATAAATCATCAGATTTGAATTTCTTTAAAATTTGACAACATATACACCACCCCATGTAACATTCAATGTTGCATAGGAGGGTGGATATTGTTTGCTATACAATATATTTTATTAATTATTTTTATTTTGATATTTACACATATTCACTTACACAATAATCTTGATATAGGAAAAGAAATTATGAAATACACATACACATTCATCCAACAATTAGTAGAAATAATCGGAAACAATGAACTTAAAGAATTTAACTTTCGGAGATTTTTAGTCCTAGGTATTGGAAAAGCCAGTAGTGAGAGAGGGGATTTTTTGGGTTCCTTGATTTTGTGCCAAAGGCGTGAGGAAAAACATGTAATAACCTCCTCGATTTCTTTGCCAACTTTCTATTATGCAATTGCTTAGAATCCAGATGCAGTCACGATAATACTCAGTGTACCTTCTCTTGAATTATGTTTCCAACTTTCTCCTTGCCTTCTCTCTATTACTCTCTTACTCATTGTAGCTTAGCAACTTAACTCATTGTTGTAATTCACCGATATCCTTATTGCTACTTTCATTGCAACACTTAACGCAGCTTCGTTGTTACTCTTCTTAACTCTTTCTCAGCTCAACTTTCTCTTTTCTTGCTCTCTCCAAATCACATGAAGAAGAATACCAAGTGAATAGGGCATCTTTCCTTAATTTGACCTCATGAGGGAAAGTGAAGAGACATCTAATTTTACGGTGGAGGATAGATTAGATGAATGATTGAGATGCAATGACTTTTCTCTTACCCATTTCATTTCAATTTCATAAATTTTCATTTAATTTCATATATCATGAGATTAATGCTCTAGGGATCACATTGAACACTTTCTCACCGCTATACACCTAAGTGATGAGAAACACTGATCCTTGATACTTTATTAATTTAATTCGGCAAATACATTTAAAAAATAAAAATTTATCATATCAATAAATAATTATGTTCATCAAAAACACATAAGAAATAACAATATTTTTTAAAACAGCTAATATACAAAGAACCTAATATATTACTTTGATGTACTTAATAATAAAAACACAATATCAATATGTTACATGAACAATATAAAATCAATATGTTACCTAAAATTACTTGATGTAACAACTTAAATTACCTAATGCACATGCGATCATTAAGTTTCTTTTAAAAATCCATTCAAAATTATCATTGACATAGTTTTGAGTTTTGAGTTAAAAATCCATTCAAAATTATCATTGACATAGTTTTGAGTTTTGAGATAAAAGTCCTAAAATATTTCATTAATATGTTACATAAGATTACTTGATGCTAAATTACCTAATGCACATATGATCATTAAGTTTCTTTTAAAAATTCATTCAAAGTTATCATTGACATAGTTTTGAGTTTTGAGATAAAAGTCCTAAAATATTTTATTTTGATTTGTACAACTATATTTAATATCTAATAATTCTGCACATAGACTTCATTTAATATTTAGTAATTCTCCCCGGATAGGGTGCCACGCGGAAAAGAAGGGGCACGTGGAGGCGCGCAAGGAGAGGCCATTTATAGTGGCCAACCGCCCTCACACCAGTGCCAGTTATGAGGGCTCTCATCTCCGTCGGCCTCCCACCATTGATGGGGCCTCTCACGCGCGAGAACAGGCTGGCCAACCAGAGCATTAAGCTCTTGGCTTTAATGGCTGCGGCCACCGTTTATGCTATAATTTGCCTTTTCGGAATCCATAGGATGTATTCACAGCTCACAGAGCTGAGCAGGAATAGGAGAGTAGGAGACATCCTGGCACTGGTCCTCATTCTTATTATGTTGCGAGCTAGAGGAAGACCCCGTAGAGGGGTAGGATGGTACGCGGCTGACTCCAAGAGGAAAAGACATAAGTGGTTTGAACGGGCTCTGGTTCTGGCTAAGAGGAAAAGACGTAGGGAGACCACAGCCATAAACTCGCCCCCCAGAACTTATGTCAAGGAAATTCTGACCATGGAACTCCCCCCGGACTTCTCTGAAAGTTGAATGTTTACGGTTCCGGATAATTGGAACCCCCCGACGTGCATTGAAGCAACAACACCACTACCCAGTTTGAGAGAGGCACACGGTCCCAGCGACGTTCCCACTGAGGAATTCACCACCTGCCTGGTACAGGAAGAGCTGTCGGAAAGCAACACCGACTCGCAGCCGTAGAGGAAGCAACATGGTCACCAGGAGATGGATGCTAAACAAAGGTCGCCGCCCCCGCCAGCACTCCTTCACCCGGAGCACCTGAACTTGATCTTTGAGGTCCGCAATATGGTGGATGACCAAATCTTCAGGGTTGTCCGCGTTAGCCAATGCTTGGACATGCTGTACGCAGCTTACTCCAGTGCCACACCGCGGCGACAATGCCCCACCTGCGCTCATCACTATGCCATTCCTGTCAGCAGCGGCAAGGTGATGGACAACTGTGAGGACTCCGGTGAATAGGTTCCTCTGTTTAGCATTGTCTCCAACTCCCTTTCTTTTGATGTTTATTAGAGCTATAGCTCTTTTAGTCATTAGCTTTGTTAGTGTTAGCATAGGACTCACTAAACTGCTGATGAAAATGGACATGCACCCTGGTTTCCTCCGGGGAGGGTGGCGAAACGAGTTGTTTGAATTTGCATATTATTTTGGACAGGCCAGCTATCTCGGTTTCCTGCATAGGTGGGACAGCTGGCACCTGTATGTCATGGTGTATTTTCTTTTTGAAGTTATAATATAACAGGATTCGCCTTTTTACTTAAAAAAAATAAATATTTAGTAATTCTGCATAAATACTCTTATTTGCAAAGAAAAATCTGAATGAAGAAAAACAACATTAAAGAGGATAAAGAGTTAATAGCATTTGCAATTTTAATAATGAGAATACATAAAAAGTTAATGACATTTTCAATTTTAATAATAAAAATACATCTTAAAGATAAATCCAATTTCATATATTTTTAAAATAAAAACATTTTCAACAAATTTAAATTAATAAACAATATGTGACTCATTTTCATGCATTTTTAAGATAAAGATATTATTAACAAATTTAAATCAATAAACAATATATATATTTTATATAATTTTTTTCAAGTAGAAAAAACAATTTCACTGTCATTCATTATTTATTATTGAATCAAGAAAAACTTTCTATTATTACATTGAAGTCTATATAGAAATATAAACTACATCATATAACATGCTAACATGCTTAATGTTATGATTATACCACCTTATATATCTTATCAGTTATTCATTTCATACAAAAATTTGCAATTACTGTTTACATTTTCAAAAAAACATATCAAAATTGAACTTTCTTGTCAAAAAAAGCATATACAAAACGAATTTAAATGAATAAACAATACAGACATTTTATGTAACTATATACACATTATAAAAAATAAACAAATTTAATGCGTAAACAATCTTTCATCTTATGGATGGTAAGATGAATTGATTACCAGTAGTCATTCTCAAAGTAAATACAGAGCTTGACGCGCTTTATTGTGACACAACTAGTGACACATTATAGCGTAGTGTGAGTAGTGTAATAAATGGAGAGAAATAATGCTTTATAATAATAAAGCAAAATAATATAACTTTGGAGTAATATGTAAAATTTCGTTCAAGATTCAGATGGATGTAGTAGACTTGAAGTTTTTATTTATTAATTATCAATAATTAATAAATTTTAGTACTTTGGCTGATTTTCACCTCGGCTCCAGGGTGCCCGATGAGGGATCGGCAGCTGCAGAATGGATATCAGAATGTGCAGTAGAAGAGGTTGCCGTACTGCTAGTAAGACGTTGAGGTTGGTGAGGTGTGGCCACATCTATGGATTGACCCCAAAAAAACCCACAAGGGGAAAACTAGTGAAAGAGGGGATTTTTTTCTGGGTTCCTTGATTTTTGTGTCAAAGACGCTCAGAAAAACGTGTAGCTAACCTCTTCAATTTCTTTGCCAACTTTCTATTGTACGAATTGCTCAAAATCCGTACAGTACGAGGCAATACTCGGTGTACCTTCTCTTCGAATTATGTTTCAACTTTCTCCTTGCCACTAGTCTCTATTACTCTGCTGCTACTCATTGTAACACTGCAACAACTCACTGTAACACTGTTGTAATTCTCGATATCACTATTGCTACTTGATGCAACACTTGCTGCAACTCGTTGTTACTCTTTTTAACACTTTCTCAGCTCGATTTTATCTTTTCTTGCTCTCTCCAAATCACATGAAGAAGAAGAATACCAATTGAATGGGGGCATCCTTTCCTTAATTTGACCTCATGAGAGAAGGTGAAGAGACATCTAATTTTACGGTGGAGGATAGATTAGATGAATCACTGAGATGCAATGACTTTTCTCTCACCCATTTCATTTAAATTTCATAAAGTCTCATTTAATTTCATATATCATGAGATTAATGCTCTAGGGATCACATTGAACACTTTCTCACCACTAGACACCTAAGTGATGAGAAACACTGATCCTTGATACTTTATTAATTTAATTCAACAAATACATTTTAAAAAAAATAAAATTTATCCTATTAATAAATAATTATGTTCATAAAAAACACATAGAAATAACAATAATTTTTTTTTAAACAACTTAATATATTACAAAAAACCCAATATATTACTTTAATGTACATAATAATCAAAAACACAATATCAATATGTTACATGAACAACATAAAATCAATATGTTACCTAAAATTACTTGATGTAACCACTTAAATTACCTAATGCACATACGATCATTAAGTTTCTTTTAAAAATCCATTCAAAATTATCATAGACATAGTTTTGAGTTTTGAGATAAAAGTCCTAAAATATTTCATTAATATGTTACATAAGATTACTTGATGCTAAATTACCTTAATGTACATAATAATCAAAAACACAATATCAATATGTTACATGAACAACATAAAATCAATATGTTACCTAAAATTACTTGATGTAACCACTTAAATTACCTAATGCACATACCATCATTAAGTTTCTTTTAAAAATCCATTCAAAATTATCATAGACATAGTTTTGAGTTTTGAGATAAAAGTCCTAAAATATTTCATTAATATGTTACATAAGATTACTTAATGCACATATGATCATTAAGTTTCTTTTAAAAATCCATTCAAAATTATCATTATATAGTTCTGAGTTTTGAGATAAAAATCCTAAAATATTTCATTTTGATTTGTATAACTATATTTAATATCTAATAATTCTGCATATAGATTTTATTTATTATTTAGTAATTCTGCATAGAAACTTTTATTTGCAAAGAAAAATCTTTATTCATTATTCATTATTGAATAACAAAAACTTTCCATTATTACATTGGAGTATATATAGAAATATAAACTACATCACATAACATATAACATGCTGATGTTATGGTTATACTACCTTATATATCTTATCAGTTCTTCATTTCATACAAAAATTTGCAAGATCAAAATTGAACTTTCTTGTCAAAAAAGCATATACAAAACGAATTTAAATGAATAAACAATACAGACATTTTATGTA
>SNQJ01S0239683.1:0-13593 GCA_010110895.2 Picea sitchensis
AAATGCATTCTCCAATGATTTGGGTTCCCAAAGGCAAACCTCATGTTGAATGTTATCCTTTAAAGTTCCTATGAATACATCAATCAAGTGCTCATATGGAATATCGGTTACCTTTATATTCAATCTTTGGAAGTTCTCAATGTTCTCGGTAACTAAACCCTTTTTATTGAGATTTATCAATTGGATAAAGAAGGTATTGCTCCTTGTATCATCGTAGTGTGCTATCATTTCTTCCCTAAAAATTGCCCAAGTGACAAGTGATTTGCGAGAACAAAGACATCGATACCATAGAAATTGATTAGGTTCTAAATATAAAGAATCAATTCGTACCTTTTGTGTATGTGGCACATTATGTAGATCAAAGAATTGCTTGATCTGAAGTATTCATGTGATTGGGTCCTTGCCATCAAACTTCCTCATATCAATCTTAGGAACGTGGTTGGTATTCAACCCAAAGTTGGAGTTTCTCCATTCTTGATTCACCTTCCTTGTGTCCGCATCATGAATTTCATGGGATGAATTTTGACTTTCAGGTGTCTTCTTTGTTACGAAATTTTTGAATACTTCCATGATCTCCTCTTTTAAACCATCCATCTTTGCCTCCAACTTAGCTTCCATCTCTTGCAGTTCATCTTTTGTTACTATCTTCTTTTGTAAATCATTTATGTCCATACACATTTATTCACCTTCATCAAGAGTCCAAGTAGGATTGTCTATAGGCTTATTTGGTGTAGTAGTTCCCTTTTTGGGTGGCATGTTGGCCAAGTATCACTTTTGAACCCTAATTTTGAGGTGGTTCTGCTAGACAATCTTTCTTCTATCGTATCTCCTAAGTTTTTGTCCCTTATGGGTACGAAACTTTCTTTTAAGTATTTCTCTGATATTTCTTCTCTGCAATGCCATAGGTCTGATCACAATTGGATGTGCCAAGTGGAATTTATGGTAACTTCCCCACAACTTGCCGATTTTTGGCCTTTTCAAGAGATCTCAATTGTATAGCGTTCCCCACACAAAATAATTGATATAAAATTCTAAAACTCATACCAGAAATACTACAGCCTTTCCATGATCCAATGAAACCAGTCCCACTCAATTTGGATACTCTAGGAAGAATTTATGATTTTTTTACCTGGAACACCTTCTTGAGACTAGTCAATAGGACTAGTCAGATACCCTATCTTACACAGGGTGTATCTACAAATTTAAGATGACACAGAAGCTGAAATTTTTACCACATATACCTTACTAATTTATGTGAATAGAATCCTTATTTTAGGGTTTGAAACATTACAAAAAATGTTTTATGGTGAAAATTCCGCAATGAATTAGTTCAGGATGATTCTAGAACCCTATCTTGTACAGGTTGTATCTCTGAAAGTATAGGGTCTATGGAGCTAAAATTTGAACCCAACATACCTTGATCCATCTAATAAATATCCTCCAAGCCATTCCTTTTGAAATGATATAGAAAATTTTTTATAGAAAAAATTCCAAGGTGTCACATATGTAGCTGCGAAACCCCAAGACCTTGAGCTCCGATACCATATGTTAAGAACCAAATATCAATATAGCATAGAAAAACCTCAGAAAAAGTACTCAATGCCTTGGAAAAGAGATAATTTCAGATAATAAGCCTCTTCGAGGGGCAACCTCCTTTTACCCCACTTAAATGTTCAAGTACAAGATGATTCCAAATGAAAATGTCTCATTGGTATATATAGGAGACTAGGAGGTATAATTACAACTAATGGAATAAAGACGACATAAATAAAATACCATTACTAATGTAATATACGCCAATTAAGTGGTAATGCGCCAATATTAGGGCTTAACAACCTTGAGCATGGTTTTCTGATTTCAATCTCATTAAAAAATGAAACCAGCTATGAGGATATTTTTTGCATCTCTGTGGAAACCTCGTTAAAAAATGAAATGGAGGTTATGAGGATAGTTTTTGTGTCTCTGTGGAAACCTTGTTAAAAAATTAAATAGAGGTTATGAGCATAGTTCCTGCTTCTATGTCAAGCTCATTAAAAAATGAAACAGTTGTTTGGGGATTACACCTTGAGTCACGAGCATAGTTCTCCTGTGTCAAGCTTGTTAAAAAATGAAACAACTTCCCCCTCTCTGTTTGATTCAAGTCCCACATATATTATTTGAAGCTTCATTTCATATTCTTGTGTCATTGGATGAGATGAAGCTTGGGGGGCAATGCTTCTAGCCTCTGGACTTCATGTTGAAGTTGAGCCGCTAGCTTCTTAAGCTAGGGGATAAGTACCGACCATCCCTAGTTAATGCTTTAGGAAGTCGCAAGAAGAGTTTTCTCTGGTTCAAGCTTGTGTAAAAATGAAACCACCTACCTCAAGCATAGTTTCCTCTTGTTCAATCTTGTGTAAAAATGAAACCAGGTCCAAGCATAGTTTTGGCTAGTTTAAATCGTGTGTAAAAATAAAATCTATCCCAAGCATAGTTTTGTTTTGTTTTAAGATTGCGTAAAAAAGAAAACAATCTCGATCTTAGTATTTGTTCTTTGTCATGCTCGTAAATCAATGAGAATGTAACCGAGTATACTTTTATCGGTTTTTCGGACTCGTAAAGGTTATACGAAAAAGGAACCCCATGGAGTCCTCTTTAAGCTCTTTTCAGACTCTGTAAACATGAAATTTTTTCCAAGAGATATTGTTCTTTCCATGCTCGTTAAAGTATTTGAAGAAAAAATCTGGTGAGTGGTAGATTAACTCTTTTTCGGTCTCATTAGACTACTTTACGAAAAATGACATTTTGGAGTTTTCTTTAAGTGTTTTTCTGACTCTCTAAAAATGAAAAACCCCTCAGTTACTTTCTTTGGACTCGTAAAACAAACATCGAAAGACCCATATGGGATAGAACCACTCCTTATTAGGGTTCATTAAATATACTCTGAGGGACTCATCTGAAATATGAGATTACAGTCAAGTATATGTTATCCTCCTCAAGATTGTGTAAAAATAAAGAGGCACTCACCATAAATGGTGGGGGGGAAATTGGGAAAGAAATGTATCTAAACTTGTATTCCATGGAAGAGTCTCTTTTGAACATGGCACCCTTTCACTCGATTTGTTTCTAGGTTGGAAAATTTGCTTGTCTCTTGATTGTACTCCTTTATAAGATTACAAATTGGTCTGTAATCCCTGTTGTTGAGTTAGTTTTTCCAAGACAATTATCGTGTCATCAGTATGTTCAAAGAGAATTTCAATTCAGAAATCCTTCTATTGTGTCGACCATTTTTGCATCCCTTAAGCCTTATATTGCGTCGATCATCCCTGAGTCAACCTTGAATATTTTGTTACTCTGATCTACCTCAAATCATTTTACCTGTTTCGGGTCATTGATGGGGGATACACTGAGGCCCTCCTGTGATGAGTCTTTTCCTGTCGACTTCAACTCATTATCCAGGAATTAGACTTAGAAACTAATTGGTACGTTGGAACTTCCATGCCTTATTGGCATGTTTCCTCGCTTTTGACAATGGTTTTTCAATATTGACCCCTGATCGGGAGATTCCACTGAGTGTTCGACTTTAGCTCACAAATTTGTACCCATTAGATTGTACTAGTATACCTTGAGAGTCATTGACATTAATGGTGATTTCCCTCGCACTTGTTAATGGTATACAATAATGACCGGTAATCAAGTGGTTTCTACCATGTTAGACTTCAGCACATGTATTCGCATGGTTAGATTCGTACTATAAAGTGGTGGAGATGAAGACCCTGGATCTTTTCTAACAGATTCAAGTTGTGTTGGAGTATATTGAGATTGTATAGTTGCATAGATCCATAGTGTATGTCTCATGTCTATGTTCAAATTTGACTCTTTAACACATATATCCACAGTATATTTTTGGTGGCTATGTTCAGATTTGAGTCATATTGGCATGGATCCACAATGTATGTTTGGTGGCCATGACCTGTCTTACTTGACTTGGATCTTTCCATGTCGACATTTATGATTTGAGTCATTTGTATTTTGAGTATGGGAATGCCTACCTCAATGATGATATATTATTGTACTGTGTTTCCTTGTTTGTTGGCAGGTTTTCGACCGACGTGTTTGTTGACGATTGAATTCGTCAACAAAGTTTTTCTCGGAAAGTGTTGCTAAAACCTATTATTATAAAAGATAAATAATACTAGTAGGTGGGACCCCCTTGTATATTGGAGATCACGTCTGGTCCTTATTTGATTTGTTTGCTCATGTTCGACATTGCTTACATGGTTGATGAGAATATTATTTTTGTTAGCTATGGATTGGACTTATGAAGTATTGTTTATTATATTACTACGTCCTATGCTATTCATTTGTACCATTGCTATATGTTCTTTGGACACCTTCACAATATACATGTTAGTAATAATACATGAAAGGAATTTGGAAAAAATAATGAGACATACAAACAATTGGAAAGAAGTAAGAAACAATGCAACAAATGCAAAGGGAATAATTTAAACTATCCTATATACTATACTACATGGATGAAAGATTTAATGATTATGGTTAAATACTAGCTAGCAAGTAAATGGTTATGCGATTTCAATGAGTTATATGGTTACTATGCATATGGTAGGATAAGATGTGGGTGGCACATTTGACAAAGTGAAGGTTTCTAATACTTATGCGATTTGTTGTATGGAACATGGTTGATTTGTTTTGTGGCATAAGTTAAGAGTATGATATGGTCGGGTGATTGATGGGTGATGGTTTCTATACATGTGATTGATGGTGTAAATTAAAGGCTTGTTGGCATGTACTAAGAAGTAAATGGATTTTGAATGTAGGTGACGTGCATTTACTTCACGTCACCTTTACTCCTTCGCTAGTCACCACCCTAACCGGGATATTGTTCATCCTTGTTGCTGTGGTTATGATCTGATTTCCTGGCAGAGAGGAACCACTCGACCATCTCGTGTTTTAAGGTGCTTCGATCACAGGTATGTCTTTTTTTGGCCATCCATGAGGCTTCTCTTTTTATGAAATGGATATTGGCTCGAATGTGTGGGTTGTGTTTTCCTTAAGTACTGCAACTGTGTAGAATTATTTTTTTGGAATGAATTGTTGGTGGCTTTCTCTGTGATAAATATCTGAAGTTATAGTGTATTGGACCATCCTAGGTGTTAGCATCCATACAGGATCTCTGTGATCTTTGATAGTTTAGTTTATCATTTTTGTTGGTTTTTCTTGGCTAGTTGTCCTCACGTGTTCGCATCACTATGTCTAGTCTCCTGATTTTATGGGTTTAATGGTTGGAGGCACTCTACGTCACTATGTTTTGTTCACTTGGACATTGGTTGATTTCACCACTAAAGGTCATGAAATGGGTTTTCCTATTCTTACTCGACCCTGTCTTCACCTCAGTGATGTGGTTGTTTGACCAAAGAGTCACGAGGGTTACACACTGCATGTGTTAGGTACGATTACCGGTCGAGTTGGAGCCTCACTCCATTGTTGTAGCCCTCCTATCTCTAGATTTTCTTTCCGTCCATGAATAATTCATGGTTCTCTTTGTGTATTCACCATTCATCTCAGAGGTTTTTCACCATTGAAGGGAGTTGGCTCTAGATTTTCCTGTGTTAGTCACAGTGAAAACCTTTAACTCAACAGTTCTGAGGGTTGACATAGAACACCAACGTGGCTTGTCAGGTTTACTGCTTGGTTATTGTTGAATGGTTGTGTATTGTTGACAAAAAAATGGGGTACAAACTCGCCCAATGGGCCATATGGCGATCATGTTGGTTTGATATCTAGTCACTGCCTATGTTATTAAAATGAATATCCATGCATTGTTAATTGGGTAGTCCAGATACACAGTTGATTTCCTTATGTTCGATAATCCAGTATTGTTTTATTTGAGAAGTTCACAACCTCCCTCCATGTCGATGTGTGGGTACTTGTGGTTACCACAACATGTTTGGTTGATTTGTTGACACATAGTCATGGTATTTTTGTGCTAAGGATTATTTAGATTTTTGGCTGGAATTGATTACAATTGCTTAATGTTGCTCACACATACTGTGTTTGTGCATGTGGTGTTTCTACACAACGAATAAATGGTCATGGTAACTGTTAGTTTCTTTTGGGGCTGAATGGTTGTTGCAACTGGGATTACTATAGAAAATCCATCCACTATATGCATTATGATTATTTGATTGCATAAGCCCGATTTTTACATAGTATGGTTGATTGTAGTTTGATTAATTTGAAGCAATACTATATTAGATTGATGGCTCAAAATGACATGTTGAGTTATTACTGTGATTGTGTGTTTGTTTTTGTAAAATGGGGATGTTTCATCGTCGTGTTTTGGGTGGCTGCGCACCATGTGTAATATGGATAGTTCGGGTTCCACACTCAGAGATAGTCACAGAGTTTAAGAACGACTTATTAGCATTTCGATTATTTGTTTTATGAAGACATGAATGTTGTTGATACCTCATCATGATGGATAGCCCAACATGTTAGGGTCACATTAAATTGGGCTTGTACAGTGACAAAATTACACTTGCATAATTGAATTATTATATGCATAGTATGTATTGGAATGGTGGTTGTTGTCTGTCTGTTTAAATAACGATCTGGGTTTTTGAAATTTTAATCTGGGTTATTTGGCCATCCACTACATATGTTTAATTAATATCATCACATTTTAAATTATATGCCTGATTGCAGTGACAATTTGACTTCTTTGTTCTTTTTGAAACATGACTTTTGGGTGTATTTGTTGATTCAAGTAATGTGTGGGCAGTGATTGATTCTGAAGGTTAAGAGAGTGAAAATGGCTACTATTATACATTGAGAATTGTTATAAGATACAGATTGGATAAATGAAGAGAACACAACTCCCTTACAGATTGTGTAAAAGAATACTATCTTGTGATGACACTGTGTGGACATTTGATTGTGAACAGTGGACTAGTTAATACATAGTGATTGTTATGATCATTTGGTTGGTGTATCTCTTTTTGAAAGAATGGCCATATGGATTACTTGATTAATTTTGTGAAAAATAACCTTTCTCATTCCCCATCATTAATTCACTTTTCGCTAATTAAAACCCCATCACTTTCCCACATTCATTTTTTTTACTCCCTGTTCCAAAATTGATTACATTCCATAAAAATTCTGTATTGAAACTATTGCCAGACACAGTGTCTTGGTTGAACTATAATGATGTTTTCTTTGATTTGCAGTTGATTGTTGTTGTCCTTGAGTAGNCATCATATCATGTTTCTCTCAATACAAACCCCTGACTTATCCCATGACCCTTTATTCACCCCCATGCTGACTTATGAGCAGTAAAATAATTTGTATGGATTGGATTGCATGAGTCTGATACATTGTTGAGTCAAATCTATATCATAGTTTTAAGAGTTTTCATGTATGGTTCTTTAAAACACCATTTTCTAATAAATCATACATGCAGGAATGAGTTTTTTCAGCCAAGGTAGTCATGACCGAGGAAACAGAGGGAGAGGTAATTGGAGCAGAGGCCCAAGAAGGCCTGGGTTATCCATACATTTTGATGTTGATTCACAAGATCTTGGCCAATTGTTTTAGGCCAGATTTTTCAATTAGATTGGGCATAGAGTAGTCCAACCTAGGCCTGAAAGGCCTCCTTTCCAAGTTCCGCAAGCCTCTGCTATCTCTGTGCACCCTCACGTCTCATTGCAACCCGAGGTTCCTGAAAATAATGGATGGCAAGATGTTGGCCCTTGGTTATGGAAGGAAGCAAAGAACAAGGAATAAAAGGTAAAAAGAGAACTTTGTGGGAGACACAGTGACTGTCACTGGGTCGAAGTAATAAAATGAGCAGAAAATATGGAGCGAAGCAAGGAAATGCAAGCCATTGGATGAGGAGATCAAGGATGACATATCAGCAAGGAATATGGATCATGGACAACTCAGGAAGAGGAAAAAGCCACCGTTGGATTCTTTGGATCACCACGCGAGAAGGAAGGAAAGACAGGCTAACAAAGCCCAAAAAAAGTGGGTCAAGTTGACCTAGGGTTTTAGACACCTAGGGTTTTGGTATTTTAGGGTTTTGGCACCTAGGTTTCGGCCTAATCCTATCGGTGGGGTGTTGTAATGTATAAATAGAGGTCTAAAGGAACTAGGTTTGGTTGGTAATTTTGCAATACAATATTGTTGTTGATCTAGCTATAATATTGAGAGAGGGATCATTGTATTGAGAGAGAGAAGTGTTGAAAGAGAGGAAGCCTTCTAGTATTGTAAGATCTTTTGCTGTGTTTGGAGGTCAAGTCCTGTAGCTAGGTGCACAGGGAGGGGAGAGAAAGAGAGAAGAGAAATAAGATCTGCTAGCTAAGAGCACAGACAATAACTGTATGTTTTCATTAATATAATATAACACAGTTATGTGGACGTAGCCCTACAGAGAGGGTGAACCACGTACATATGTTGTTGTGTGTATAATTGATTCTTTGATCTCTGTCACTGTTATATTGTTACCTGCCTTATTGTATTAGATTGAAATTATAGTTGTGAAGGATAGATCTAGCTTGTTTAATGATAGATGCATGATATATTGCTATTGTAATAGATCCCCTTGATATTCCCCTAGTTGTAGACATATTTGTCTTGCAACCCCCTCATAGCTTCTTTGGGTGAGACTACATCTACTTCACAGGTGTTTCCGAAAGGGCCAATAGTCAGGGCTTGTTGGTGTGCTCTTGGAGTTGAACCCTAGGTCTGCCCTTGTGCTAACAAATGGTTCCATTGCCAGGACATGAATCTTCTTGAGGGTATGTCAAGGTGGTTTCCATCGAAGATAGAGATTCAAAAGTGAATAGAAGATCAAGAGAGGGACTTCGTTGAAGCCCAAAACAAGAACCATAAGCTGAGTACTGAGGATTGGCTACAAAGAAACATTTTCACCAACATTCGTGAGATCTTCTTTGGAGGAATCCATCAGGAGTTGTTTGAGTGGTTGGCTAGGTTAGATGATACCCAGTACGAGATCAGATCTAGATCTCTTGTAATTTGGACATCAGCGTTGATCTAGAAGGTTAAAAGAGTTGACAACGTTTTATCCAGAGTAGTAGATCACTGGTTTGATAGTACCATTGGAAGGTATATCACCAAGTTTGTTGTTGACAGAGTAGATTCATACAACCAAGATGAAAGATATTTCTTTAAAGGACCTAGGGGAAAATTTTTACAAGTCCTGAAGTTGAGACTGAAGATGCTTTTGCATGAGAAGAACATCTTGAAGATATAGTAGATCAAGAAGATTTGAAAAGGCTAATGTTCAAAAATTTGGACAGCAACAACGACATAGAAGAGGGACATATGCGCAGTGGAAGAGTATTTCAAGGGGTTCACCTTGAGAACCTCTTGAAGAAAAAATATGAAGAAGAGGGTTTCTACAGTGGAGAAGAGGCAGATATGACAGACGAAGAACATTCAGAACCCGTGGGGCCAGAGGAAGAAGTAGTTGAAGAACTTCGCTGAGATGAGCCAAAAACCTCAGGAATTGCACAGGCTACTGAAGTAAGTAATAAAAATCCTCCTGTTGTTTTAGAAACTCTAAGTAATCAAAACATTCCACATCACCAGAGTTTGCAGAGCACTGTTACTAGCATCTCAGCATCCACTCAGACATGAAACCTAGGCAACACCATGGTAGAAGAGATGAGGCTCCCTATATTTAGAGGAGATGGATCTGAAGATCCTGATCAACACTAGTTCCTGTGTGAGGCTGTGTGGAACATTAAAAATATTACCGACGAAGTTGTTAAAAGAAACTAGTTTAGCACTACACTGAGAGACCGTGCATTAAGATGGTACATAAATATTGTCCAAGGACTTGCGTAGCCTAAGCCATTGAATGATATCAAGAACACGTTGATTGAAGAGTTTAAGAAACCTAAGTCGAAGTCCCAATGTATTACAGAGTTGAAAGAGATCAAGCAAAAGGTAGTTGAACCTATTTGGGTGTTCGATCAGAGATTCAAGACCCTCAGAGGAAGATTGACCTTTAAGATCCTGGATGAGCATAACATAGAATGGTTCATCATTTCTCTCTTACCACATATCAAATTCCTCCTGATGCAACAAAATATTTCTTCATAGGCACAAGAATTGGAGATTTCCATGAATCTTGAATCAACCCCTATGGGAGAATCCAGCTCGGGTATGAGTCAGATCTTGAGTCAACTGACTAGTTTGTCTCTACAGGTCGAAGACATGAAGAAGGACAAGGGGATGGAAAAAATAGAATATGTCTGGTGTGTAAGATGAAAATTAGAAGGTCATGACAATGAACACTTCCCTCTATTTAATGAATACATGGCTTCTAGAGCCCCGAGCCCATTGAAGCAAGTTAACTTGCCTTGGTGCAAAGTATGTAGAAATCAACATCACCCTAGTGAGTTCTATTACATGCAGAAATACATTCAGACACCCACAAACTTATATTGCACATTCTGTAAATCAGTAGGGAATGATGATAGAGATTGTAGAGCTTATGATCTCATGCATGAAATATCAAGAGACATATACAAGATCCAAGGTGAAGTACATCAAGAAGGAAACAATGTGCAGTATAAATCCCCAGGAAGAGGAAAATTCAATCCTCGTGGTGGATACAGAGGAAGAGGAGGAGGAGGAGGAATGGGTCGAAGTAGAGGACAAATAATCTATTATAACTGTGTGCAACCAGGACATCTAGCAAGGGACTGTCAGAACCCTTGTACCACTTGTAGTTATTGCAACTCCTTCGAGCACATCATTGAGGACTTTCCTGTGTTGCTATCCAAGCTTCAGGAAAGATGAGGAACCTAGCAGAACCCACAAGTGCAATTGATCTATGATGAACCTCATGGAGTAGACCCTAGAGTCGTTGTTATTACCTGAGGAGACACTACTACAAGAGAAGATAGAATGATCCAAGGAAATATCTCAGAAGATTCAAGTATTAGGAAAGATGTGGAGAAGACTCAGGCTTTTGATCCAAAGAAAGAAAGAAAAATATTCGAGGAAGCAAGGAAAGAGTTCAAGAGAGAACAAGAGTCTTCATAAAAAACATGACCATAAATAAGAGAATATGGGATGCCTCATGCATTTGATCAGTTGGTTTCATGGAAGAAAGGAAAAGAGGTAAGTAAGATCACTGAATTCTTATACACCTGTCTTAAGTTAGTTCAGGATGAGAACACTTTGCAAGAACTACATAACTTAATCAGGAAGTATGAGCTAGGGAATATAGACCCCTTACTTAATAGGGTAGTACACCAAATTGGTAAGAAGAGAAGGAAAAATAAATAATTACATTCAAATGCTCAAATAGGAGAGTATGATATAGACTATGTGGTCCTTGACTTAGGGTCGGAGGTCAATGTCATGACGAAGCAAACTTGGGCACTAATGGGAAAACCGAGGTTGATCTATTCCCCTATCAAAATTAGGATGGCTAATCAGCAAGTTGTCATCCCATTCAGATGATTGGAGCATGTCCCTGTGGACATCTATGAAGTTAGAACCTTTGCAGATTTTGAGGTAATTGAAATTGTTGATGATAGCTGCCCTTACCCTTCATTAGTAGGAATTGATTGGGCCTTCAAAAATTCCACTATTGTTGATTTGAAGAAAATACATATGACATTTGAAAGAGATGGCCTTAGGGTCATTGCACCCTTAGATCCAGATGAAGGTCCTCGATACACAAAGCCCATCAGAGAAGAAGATCACACATCTGAATTGGAAAACATCTACAAACTAATAGCTAGACAACAAGATTACATAAACCCTACAACTGATGGGAATCTAAGCTGGTGAAGTGACAACGCATGCTCATCAGATTCAAAAGAAGCACTGGAGAACTGGCAGAACTAGAGGTATGAAGTATCTACCAGAAGATGTGCTAGATTAACTAGAGATGTTCATTGGATCGACACAATAGTGAGTAACTTACCCACATTTGATGTTATGAACCCTTTAGAAGCCTTCCTATCATATTTTGAAACAAGTGTACCTATACAACATAGATTGTTGGCAATGAATGAGACCCTGAAATCCACACTAGCAAGATGGTGGTGAACACAAAAAAGAAACATCACAGACTGGACACAATGTCGAACCTTGATGACAGCACGATTCTGGACACAAGAAGTAAGTTGCGAAGTAAGATATATTGGTTGAAGTTTCCCAAAGGACCACGTGAAAATTTGTGAATAGGTCTAGACTGACATTCCTCAAGAAAAATGGGTGCACAGATTCATTAATACACTGGACACGACCCCTGTCAACTGGTACCTTCAAGAAGAGCTGTGCCTCGTCACTACAGATTGGGAAGGTATGATTCATAATTTTGTAACCACCTTTTTATTTTAAATTGAATATCCTTCAGTAGACCAAGCATTACATATTGTGAGAAAGAAGGTATTCAAGGAAGCATCTAGCCTCCCTATGGAACAAGAAGAGGATGAATAGACTGTGCCTTTCCAGAAATTGCAGAGTTTCTACAACATCAATGTCGATGACGATGATGATCCCAGGAAGGTAAACATTACTGAAACAGAAGGCCAAAGAAATGTGGAAGGACTAGGAGTTGAGCTACCATTTATTGGTCAGCCAATCAAGATTAAAAAAGTCAACATTGGGACAGAGGAGACACCGAAGCTTGCCAATGTCAGAGATTATTGGGATGTTTCTACCATTGAAAATATTACAGAGTTACTAAACAAATATCAGGACTTGTTTCTGACCAAGTTCACTGATATGAAGGGTATCAAAGGTCCTATGGGAGAAATGAGGATCCCTTTGAAACCAGGTGTGAAGCTAGTCAAGCAAAGACCCTACAGATTGAACCTAAAATACAAGGAAAAAGTGAAGATTGAGCTTGAAAGAATGATGGAAGCAGATATTATTGAACCTATTGAAGTTGAAGCTCATGAAGGCATCATAGGGGGCCACTACACATGGAGAGAAACTGTGCATAAGGTCCTGAGAGCTAGCCTTTGGTGGCCTACCTTACACAGATATGCTAAGGATTATGCTAGAGCCTGTGATGTGTGCCAGAGAGTTGGGAAACCATCCAGATGAGATGAAATTCCATTAGCACCATAGATGAACCTACAAGCATTTGCAAAGTGGGCCATTGAGTTCATGGGACCTATAAACCCAACAGGAAAATGCACAAGAGCAAGGTATATCATTATTGTGACAAAATATTTAACCAGATAGGTCGAAGCCAGAGTAGTTAGAAACTGTAGTGCAGCTACAGCTGCACGTTTTATATTTGATGACATAATAACTAGGTTTGGATGCCCCAAGATCCTTAAAAACACCCAATCCCCTACTTCAAAACTTCAAAACTTGTAGTCTTAGAAACACCCAATCCCCTACTTCAAAACTTCTTTCACTACAATTTTGATCTGCTTTTTGTTTCATGCAATTCTCTACCATGGTCAGGTTATCCTTTAAGATTTGGAGAATTTGTTGTTGATTCTCGATGTGATATTCCACTGCTTGAACCTTAGATTTTTCTTTTAGAGAAGAAGTGATGGAAGGAGGGTGGTATCCATAAAGTTCCATAAATGG
>SNQJ01S0239684.1:0-13593 GCA_010110895.2 Picea sitchensis
ATTCTTCTGTTGATTTATCTTTTACTCCTTTATCCTTTTCCTTTCTTAAGTCAACTTAAAAATATAACTTTTAACTTCTTGACTTTTCCCCCCTTAGTGTGAGACTATGACTTAGTGGGGGTGCCCAGGCCACTGAGTTTCCTCATCACCTCTCTAAGAGGTTGGGGACATTACATTTTTCAATGAACATACCTGAATATTGGAGAGATCTTCAGGAAAAAATGTTGTGTCTTCAAGGTAGTCTTGTAGGAGTTCAAATCCTCCTTTCTTTGTCTTAAAAAAGTCCTTAGCTTCAACGCTCTTGAAAATCATAGTTGGCTCAGGGATCTTGAACATCTTTTGAAAAGTTGAGGGAGATAAAGAGATTGGTAATTCTCCTTGTAACTGAATGATTCTTTGTTCCTTGTCAAACTTGTTAATACACCATGAGATTGATTATTTGAAATCACAAAATTTTGGAACGCAAGCTACCGATGCAATTCTTGATGTCCAAATATTGTTTGAATTCTTTTTCGGGGGTGGTAGTGTAAAATTGTAAGGTACCTAATCTATTATAATAGTAGAAAGAAAAAATATTGCAGAGAATAGCATTGAAACAACACAATATATGAAATCACAACACCAAAATAATGTTCGAGAAATTATTATTTTCAACACACTAGTTCAGTGGGAGTTAACTGACTAGTTCTATTTTAGACTTTGTAATTTAGACCATCACTATTATGCATGCATTCATAAGATAAGATGTCATTTCCTAAATGAGTGAATATCACTCACTCATTGAATAGATCATAATATACATTGATTCTCATTCTTCATTTTGTATCTCTCTTCCTTTTCTTGATAAGATTTGTTTGTGTATGCTTTATCTAGATCTCATGTGCAGGTTTCCATGAAACACTGACATGGTATCAGATCCGAGCTGCTTGGAGCGACCTAGATAAGCCAGAGAAGAGCGAAACAGGATTTAATTATTGAGTAAACCTAGTTTCTGCCATCGTCGCAGCCTATCCCTATCGAAAGGTGCGACAATTGGAATAGAAACAGTCTATCCCTTGCTAGGGTGCGACGGTTCAACAAATTTGCACTATATCCTTCTTTAGGGTGCGACGATTCAATTTGCCCTCCAGAAAATTGGTTTTCTGTAGTAAAATAACCATATCTCGAAATCCATGATCTGGGTTGGGCTGAAATTGTGACCAGAGATGTATAACATAGGGATGCTAATGCTCACCAAAACTATCCAAAATCCACATCATATTTTAGTAGATATTGTTTTTTTAATCGTATCTATAGTTGCCATAGAACTGTCTGTCATATCTCGGTATCCACGATCTGGGTTTTTAGGATCTTTTCAGAATCAATAGCAGGGATGGAGACGATGCAAATTATTCAATCAAGTCTGGTGATAATAATCATGCCATACAACTATTTTGAATGGAAGTTGAAGGCCACATTCCAAATCAAAAGAAAAGTACTGTACAATTTGACGACGACGACATAAACAAAACCTACATCAACGCTTGAGAAGACCAGATGGACGAACCGTAAGGAAGAGACCACATGACTACTTCTTGAGTTAATCTCCACTGATTTATGGTTTCATTTTTCTGCATGCAAGACTCCAAACAAGATCTGGACCACCTTGGAAGGACTCTTTGGAAAGAAGGATGAGATGCGAGGTCATATGCTTGAGGTAGAGTTGAATACCTTAGAACCTAAATTTTTTTATAATATACATTATTTATTTACTAAATTTAAATCTTTGATATTGAGCTTGGGTGAATGTGGTATTGAAAATTCTACACAAGAGAAACAACTTATTCTAACAATATTGGCCAAGCTAGGACCAAAATACGCTGTATATGTCTCCAATTTCCATTTTGACAGATGTATTTTGGGAGAAAATTGGAAAATGCCTATGATGGCTCAATTCATTGAGTCTCTCACACAAGAGCAGACACAAATCATATAGATGGGCCTCATGAAAGATCCCAAAGAACATGCACTCACCATGCATGATGGAAAAGGGTCATCCAATCAGAAATTGAAGCAGAAACGAAAGGAGCTATTACATCCAGAGTCAAGGAAGGAGGGATATTGCAAACCCTTCAAGGATTCTTCAGGTTCCAAAGATTCTTCAAATTATAAAGGGAAGAAGAAGAAGGGAAAGAAGTGCACATATTTCAATAAACTGAATCATACAGAATCCACATGCATGAAGAAGTAGATTGATATTATGACATAGGTACTTCAAAAGAATTTCTTGATGACCATTTCCAAGGATCAATCCACTCATAGTGAATCTTCAATCTTGCAGGTTTCTTTAGTGTTGAAATTTTTTCTGAAGAATGGTTATGCTTGCCAAAATGATGGAAAGGATGGAGATAAAAACATTTATTCTCCATTTGACCAAATTGATTTCAATGTTGGCACTTATCATTCTGATGCTGAACTTGAACAAGTGAAAGTGAATCTTCTTGAAGGAATCCAACACTATGGAAATGGATTGGTTTTGAATAATCGAGAATATAAAAGGTAAATTCCTTATCATATCCAAGTCATGTTCTATTCTTGTTTTAAATGATTTCTTCCCAAGGTCTGATGATGGGATTGGAAAGAGTATTCTGAACCTGTTTCTTTGAAATCTGTGGAAGTGGATTTACTACATGTTGTTGCAACATTGAAACATTTTCTTCACTAAGCTCAAAAGAAAACTCTTGAAATGTAGGTTCATGAATAGCTTCGTCTTTGTCTGCATCTGGAGTTGTCTTACTAAGTTTCTCCTTCACTGACTGTTGATCATCATCATCATCATCATCATCATTATAGAGAGGGTTGTGTTGAACAAAAACTAGTTCAAAATACTTCATTGGCTGTTGATTTTTGAGATATTTGATTTCATCATTCAATAGTTGGGATAGAGATTGAATAAGTATAAATTTATCTTACATCACTTGCAAACATGTTAGCACTGATTGAAGAGTTTATTTGTTCAATATCACCGTGTTGTCTTCATTAGTGTTTATTAGATTGTTCAATAACTCTAATAATTCGAGACTTCGAGCCATTTAAAAAAACTAAATGAGGTCTCCTTGTGCAGGTAGATCCTGATTACAATTTGACTCGACAGGAGAAGGATTATCTGCAACTCGCTCACTTGAACTTCACGCTCACTTGAACTTCACGCTCGCTTGATTTTGTTTCATGCTCGCTTGTACTCGCTCACTTCAAATTTTCTTGATTTCTTCGAAGAAGTTGAGGGTGTCAGATACTACCGAAAATGCACCCAAAAACTTGATGTTTACAATTAATTTGATTTTCAACACTCAACCCTATAGACTCGAGAATAAAATGACACAAGCAAGTTGTGGGTGTCGGGTTCAACCAAGAATGCACCTTATGAAAAATTCAATTCAACTCAACTTGATTTCAAAAAGAAAAGTAAACTTACAAATACATTATTGCAAGTACAAATCAAGTTGATCAAGTAATATTACAACAAACATTGTTTGCAATTTACAATTTAACTTCAAATGCTCCTTGATGTGTTGAGTTTGAAACTTTGATTTGTCCATTACTGATGTGGTTGATGACTTGAATGCTTGAGAAAAATCTTCACATATGATTGATCATATGTGCTTGATTGTGCTTGAATAACATTGTGCATGAGCTTGTGTGTGTTGCGTTACATGATAAATTTGTAAGTTTATTTATGTCAAAACTAGACAACAAACAATATATGCCTTCATGAAAATTTCACCATAATACACTACGCAAGGTGTACCTAAGATCCCCTTATTCAATTTCAGGCGGATCTAGGATACATAGCAAAACAATTCAATTTTATTATAAGTATCTCTCTTACGAGACCACATACAATGGGAAGGCTACACTGTACTTTCTCCTTCACCATGCTTTAACAAGGCTTTCAATTCATAATATTTATCTTCTGCTCTCAAAGACTTAAGAAATAAATAAATGTCTTCTAAAAAAAATGAGTTTCTTACAACCTCAGTTCGTCATTCACTTACAAATTTTCCTAAGTCATAAAGAAATAACGAACATCTCTTACTCATGCTAAATCTCATTTACTCACCTCCATATCTTTATGTTAAAACCAATTTCTGGTCCTTCATTTGGTCCTCCATCTGGTACTCAATCCGGTCCTTCATCCGGTCTTTCATACATACCTCGATATGAACAATTTTTTTTTTTTCAATGATTTTGATAATTTAATATCAGTTGAAAAACTGTCCACCAAAATCACACAGAAGGGGCTTCGAAAATGAGGACATACAACAATCATATGAAACGTAGAAGAAATCTAAGTGGGTGAAATTGTACCAGTCTACGTTGAGATCCAAATATCTTGTTGAGATGATTATTGCCTCAGATCTGCTGGGAGAAGATCACGCTTCTCTGATTCATGGCCTCTACTAGTAAAGGAGATCACATTTCTTCAGAAACTCCCCGTCTACAACAACAGAGATGTCCAACAGGGGGAAATTTTCAACCATGTGTTGAAAATATACTTGTACTAGATACCATATTGAATTTGCGGGATACCAGATTGAAAATGCAAAATCGAAAATACCAGATCTGCCAGTGTTGAATCTTGGTCGCCTTTCAGATTTATTTTCTCTTACTCTCGGGGGTTTTCTTCTGCTTACTTGAAGGCCGAGTTACCATATCTGATCCAGATCGCAAGTGGATGTGTTGGGCAGGTGCAACACTTAATTCTGTAATTTCTAGATTCAGGTTCTGGTTATGGGTACCGAGAAAACGCCTCATATATGAAAAAGAGGTTATTGCCTCAGATCTGCGTTTGCATTTTGGTTATGGGCCTAGAGAAAATCGTTCAGATCAACCCTTATTTTTTCCATGATGAGTACATTGAAATGGATCGAAGTCAAGATCAGATCGTTGGATGCTATAACTTGGGCAAACCCTAAGAAATTTTGTGGATAAAATCTCATAAGAAAAAAATGAATCAAAAAAATTGAAGATACCCATTTGGGTAATAACCTAGGTGTTCCATTTGAAACCTCTATTTTAGAAAACAAAAAAATTTGTTCAAATAAAAAATCGTTTTTCATTTTCAGTGTTCGTTTTCGATTTTGAGGCAAATTTTATCAGCAAGTTTTTATCTTTAAACATTGATTTTTTCAATCAATAATGAGAGCGGTTTGATAGATCTCTAAAATACCTTTCCAACGCTATGATATATGCTTAATTTGGCTTTGTATGGAGGCCAAAATCTACATTTTAATGGTTTCATATTCCGCAATTGGACAAAATTCGTTTCTTATGGGATGAATATCTTTAAAAAAGAGATGAATCTTGAGAAAAAAAAATCCTTTGGTGCATCTTGGAATCTAGTTTCCAACACAAATGAAATCGTGAAAAACAAATAAATATTGAAATAAAAATCTAATTTTTACAAAGGAGTACTCCAAATCAACGAATTTCCCCTTCAATAATGTCTTCTCCTTGGATTGTGTGTAATTATAGTGTTGCATATTTTCTTCATTGGCTCATTGAGTGATGCATATTTTCTTCATTCTCTATCCACTAGATCGATCGCCATATCAGGGGTCTATTCTCATCTTTGAAAACATTGCTTGAAAAATAAATGCAGACTAAAAACAGATCTGGTCTACATTATAGTCCTCAATACAGTTCATTATACAGTCCTTGATACGGTTTGTGATACCATCCTCAAAACGAAACTGCACTCAAGACCATTGATCTTCCTTCACAATTTTTACCATGGCTCTGATATTATCACCATTTCTTCACCATGGCTCCGATATTTTCATCCTCCTTTCACCATGGAGAAGCTATTAGGCCCTTAAGACCTTAAGAACTCTAATACCAATTGATAAAACAAAGAATCTATGATACCAATTGATAAAACATAATCAATAACAACAACATGGCAGAAAAGGATCACTAGCCAGCACCGTTGTATTCAAACCAATGTTACATATTTATAGTACAATGGGTGATGCCACCTCATAGAGAGATTTGCTCTAGATATTAAAATCATGCATGATGACTAGGCTAGGCAATCTTAACTAAATCATTAGTCATCACTTGCAGATATATTACTAATATCCTAAATGAATAATACAAATATAGGTGACAATTTAGACTTAGTGATTGTTTAAGGTAAGCCATAGGCTAACAATGCCACGACAATATGAAATAAATGTCATACATAATGGGCGAAAAAATACTTACACCCTTGAGAAGAATAAGCGTAGACATATGTTGTTTCCAATGGAGGATAAGACAGTGAAGGAAGAAGCTAGCCCAAACATACTTCTCATGAGTGGGAAGGAACTATTGAACGAAGTCAAGAAAGAACATGAGATGTAGTTTGTTGTGTTGATAAATCCCATAGTCATCCTTACAATCACTTATGTGGATGATCTTCCTGTAGAGATTCAAGAATATTTATTGGATAATTTTGTTGATATCGTGGTGGATGAGTCACCTCGTTCTTTACCACCCATTAGGAGTATCAATCACCACATTGACCTTATTCTAGGAGCAAGTTTACCAAACAAAGAAACATATAGGTTGACACCTCAAGAAAATGAAGAGGTCAAGAATCAAGTCTGAGAGTTGTTGGATAAAGGTTTAGTTAGAGAAAGTTTGAGTCCATGCGTAGTACTTACTGTGTTAATTCCAAAGAAACATGGAGGCTGGATAATGTGCACAAATTCTAGAGCCATCAATAATATCACCATCAAGTATAGATTTCCTTTACCCAGAATGGATGATTTGATGGATTTCTTAAGTGGAGAAAATTATTTTTCCAAGATAGAATTGAAAACTGGCTATCATCAGATAAGAATGCGAAAGAGAGATGAATGGAAGACATAATTCAAGACGAATGAAGGGTTGTATGAATGGCTTGTCATGCCATTTGTATTGACGAATTTCCCAAGCACATTCATGAGATTGATGAATGAAGTACACAAAGATTTCATTGGTAAGTTTGTAATTGTGTATTTAGATGATATTTTAGTTTTTAGAAAGACCAAAGGAGAACATTTGAGGCACTTGAAACTGGTGTTGAAGAGGTTGTAGCAGGACAAGCTGCTGATAAATCTAAATAAATTTTCTTTCATGAAGACACAAATCATATACTTGGGTTTTGTGATCTCTTCAAATGAATTGAAGATGGATCCACAAACAGTAAGATCAATCAAAGAATGTCTTGCTCCAAGGAACATATTTGAGGTGAGAATCTTCCATGGATTAGCATGTTTTTATAGAAAATTCATCAGGAATTTCAGTGGCATTTGTGCACCCATATTGGACACCATAAAGAAGAAACACAAATATTTTAATTGGATAGCAGAAGATGAAAAAAAATTCAGAGTATTAAAAGAGAAAATAACAGAACAACCGATTCTAGTTCTGTCAGATTTTAAGAAGATATTTCAAGTGAGATGTGATGCAAGTGGAGTATCAATTGGTGTAGTATTGAGCCAAGACAATAATCTTGTTGCTTATTTCAGTGAGAAGCTGAATGAAACTAAGAGCAAGTAATCAATGTATGATAAGGAGTTTTATGCTGTAATACATGCTCTGAAAAAATGGAGGCACTATCTTATTCCAAAGGAGTTTGTCTTGTAAAGTGACAATCAGGCTTTACAGTTCATAACCAGACAGGAGAAATTGGACCAAAGACATGCTAAATGGGTAGAATTCATGCAAAATTTTACTTTTTTTACTAAGCACATTAGTGGCAGCGCTAACAAGGTTGTTGATGCTTTGAGAAAGAGATGTCTGATTATGTAGGAATTTTAAGTGGAGACCTTAGGGTTTGAACACCTTAAGGGAATGTATCATGAAGATCCAAATTTTAAAGAGGCTTACGAAGCATCTGAAAACCTTTCCTAAGGGACAAAAGTTAGTTGATAGAGTATGTAATTTAAGATGGACTATTGTTCAAAGGAAGCCAACTATGTATTCCAAAATTCTCAATGAGAGACAACCTGTTGAAAGAAAAACAAAGTGGAGGATTGGCTATAAATTTCAGCCATGAAAAGACTTATGCACAATTGATTTCTTCGTACCATTGGCCAGGCATAAGGTCTGATGTGAAGAAATTTGTAGACAGATGTAGAGTCTCCCAATATGAAAAAGAGAAGCAAGAGAACATTGGTCTGTATCAACCATTTCCTATTCCATATAGGTTGTGAGATGCCATAAGCATGGATTTTGTGTTGGGATTGCCAAAAACCCAGAGGGGGAGTGATTCCACATTTGTAGTGGCTGATATATTTTAAAAAATGGCGCATTTCATTCCATGCCATAAAACCGGTGATGCTACTCACATAGGTAATTGTTTTTCAAGGAGGTTGTGAGATTGCATGGATTGCTCAGAAGTATAGTCTCAGACAGAGATACCAAATTCATGGGACACTTTTGGAGAACTCTATGGAAAATGATGAGGAAAAACATGTCCTTTTGTTCAACATATCACCCTCAGACAAACATAAATACTGAAGTGGTAAATCGAAGTTTAGGAAATTTGTTGAGAAGTTTGGTCACTGAACATCACAGTTAGTGGGATCAAATTCTTCCCTAGACATAGTTTTCTTATAATGATTCTCCGAACCAAAGAAATGGAAAACGTCCATTTCAAATAGTGTATGGGATGCATCGGAGAGGAATTTTAGAGTTGAGATATTTTAGACATGATGAGTTTCAAAGTGTAGGAGCAAAATAATTTGCTGCAGAGATGCAAAATCTTCATGATCAGATAAAGGGACAACTACATGATAGGAGTCAGAAGCATAAGAGTTGAATTGATCAGAAAAGGAGAGAGGTTAATTTTGAGGTTGTAAATAAAGTTTTAGCACACCTGAGGAAATAAATATTCCCAAGGGGAACATATAACAAATTAAAGATGAAAAAAATAGGACCATGTAAAATCCTTAGAAAGTTTGTTGCAAATGCTTATGAGATTGAGTTGCTAGAAGATGTGGGGATATCACCCATATTTAATGTTGCAAACCTATACCCTTACAGGATGAATGATACAGAGGGGATAGATGATCAGAAGGAGATCCAGTGGGAAAAGCAGATTCCCACAACAAAAAATTCATAGATGGAGACAATTATAGATCAGAGGATTGGTAAGAAGACCAAGAGGAAGTCTTATTTTGAGTACCTGCTGAAGTGGAAAGATCACCCAACAGAGGATGCTAGTTGGGTAACTGAACCTAATATTTAGAAGCATGGAAAAACAATACATGAGCTCATGGATAGGAGCCCATGAATATTTTTGTCCAGAGGAGTATGATGTAGGAGCATTTCCATCAACAATTAAAGAGGCCGAGTGGAGGACAACTCAACACCCAACGTGCAAATTTTAAACTTTTTTTGAATTCCAAAGAGAGCACATCATTTAATGTTTTGGAGACTTTATAATTAAGGTTGTTTAATATTTTTAGGCTGAAATTTATCTAAGAAATCTAGGAGATTTTATTTTTCTTTAATGGAAGATAAGGTTGTACAGATTTCAAGCATCAACCCGTATCTGAATGTAATGGCCATTTATTGCAATATGCCTTTAGATAGGTGTTTTAAATTGTGATAGGATAGAACTAATATAGTTGGCATGAAGGCTTGATAAGCCTCTCCAGGTACATATATATGTAACTGATGCCCAAATGAGGTTGTTGAATGTTATTGTTAGTTTTGCAAGTTATTGTAGAGAGATGCAGAAGAGCTGTATAAGTCCATGTACATACTTTATTGAAGGAATACAAGCAAAGAGGTTTGATTCCAAATGTGTGTTGTTGTATTTCTGAGTTCATGGAGTACATGTGATGTTTCTTTTTGTTTATATTTTTTTATATGTTTTATGTGTCTGAGTATGTTTTTCATGGATTAAGTGTGGGAACCTTTGATGTTTATATAAGTTTTAATTGTTTCTCTTCTGAGAGTTTTGGTACAAGGAATGCATAGTGCCCGGAAGGAGTGCGAAGGCCGAGTCAATATTGACTCAGAAACTCAAAATAGGTAGCATGAAACTTTGTAGAGGAAGTGCAAGGAGTGCACAGTTGCTCAGTGGAGAGAAAAGTATGGATAAGACATGTGCAAGGTGTGTGTTGAGAACAAATTCAGTTGAAGTGCTGAAGAAGTCACACAAGGGGTGAGAAAAAGGAGTGCGTAAGGATGTTTTCACAACAATATCTAAGTCCAAAACTTTTCAAAAGTTCAAGGACGTAAGGAGTGCACCAGGGGTTCAAAATACTTCAAAGATTAAAGCTTAGAAAGGATAGCATCAAAATCCTTAAGGGAGAAGGATTTTACTCGTTTTAAGTGTCGAGTGGACAAGATTCATTTCAGGAGGATCCAAGATCTCTCGTCACCATCTGATCAAGAGAAGCAACACGGATTTTAACCCTGTAAGTTGTCAAGTTTTTGTGTTCGGGATAAATCAAGTGTTGAGCGCAAAGGAGGCGTTATCATGGATTGAAATCCAACGGACGATATCCATTCATGAAATTGCATGAGAGATGACAGTTGTCATATCTAGAGGAGTTGCGCAAGGGTTAATTGTTGAATTCCTTCGGTCTTCGTGAATTCGGGAGATTTGGAGTGTGGAGGAATCGGGATCCCCAAAGTTCCGAAGGCTGGACCTAATCTTAGTTGTCCAATCCCAAAGGAAATGTGTCAGCATATCGTTGGATCCAAAAGACTAGGATTCCAAGAGAATAGCGAGAAGAAGAGTTCAATCTCTCCAAACTCCTGAAGCTCGAAGCCCTGGAGCTCATCATGGTCGTTGATTTCCTAGAGGAGGAGAGTCGTTGATCTTTGCCATCACAATTTCAGAGTTCATAAGTCTGGGAGGAAGTGGGTGTAGAGAATCATGAGACATCGAAGACCCGAAGAATGGATTTCATTGGGGACATCTATTATCAAGGACACATGTCGCTAGATCAGGAGATCTAAGAGTCAGGTATTCCGGAGGAATTGTGAAGTTAAGGGTCTTGGTGTGAGGTTTTTCGAAGTTATGAAGGTCGGAAATCATCCTAGTCATTGATTGAAGGAGGAAACGTGGAGAGTCGCGAATGTCTCCATTAATTCGTCATTCGAGAGGAATGCACTATTTATTTGTTAAGACTCCTGAAGTTCAGAGGCTCCGAAGTCCCGAATTCTTCGGAGTTTGGAGAACTAGCCCACGGTTTTAAGCCAGGTTCATGTGGACTTTTCCCTTGATCTGTCAAAGCCCTCTATAAGGTAATTTAGTCCTGAAAAGAGAGGTAAAAGGCCTGTGGAAGTGAAATTGAAGGTTTAGTAGGAACCTGCGAGTTGATCCAACTCTCGAATTGGACGATCCTTAGACCGAGAGGTCAAGAGGACCCTAGGAGGTGGTGGGGGTCTTCACCAGATGATCTCCTTAGTTTATTCTGAATTCATCTCTCCAGCTAAGTTAAAAGGTAACCGTTTAATATTACGAAACCCCAAAGTTCCAAACTCCCGGAGTAAACGTCATCCATATATCTAATGATTGATCAAGGATCATTAGATCTTTGAGCCTTGGTCCTTCGGAGGTTCGACAGTTCAACACTCCGGTGGAAAAAGGGTTGTTGATGCAAAAGAGAGAAAACTCACAGAGTTCTTAACTCTGTAGTAGATTTCAACCATTTATCAGGGAGAAAATTCAGTCGTTAGATTAGTTTACTAAAAATTAACGGATAAAGGCGGGGTAGGGTTAACCTACAACTGTTGGTCAAATCAACTCATGATCGGATTCGATCGGTTAACACTTTGAGAGAAAAAGAGTGTATAAGTTAAAGAACCTCCGTAGCACCAGAGTCCCAATGCTCCGAATAACACCCTTTGTCAAGCACTAGGTTCTAACCCCTGGTCACATGCCTAACTTGTTAAGGAAAAGGGGCTAACGCCCATGAATGAAGTAAGTAAAAAAATAAGTCTGGAGACCTTCGCATAGGCATTCCAAGATCCCAAAGTTTGAAATTAAGATACTATAGCACAAAGATTCCTCGTTACTGATAAATTTGGTTAACCAAGAATTTAAATAAGAGAACACAATATTCAGATTAAACAAAACCATCAGGAGTCCACCATTCGACATAATTTAAATTTACCATAAACTAAACAGGGAGTTTGATAAAATTTGGATCTAAATTACAGTCTGACAAGGATCTCATCGTAAGAATTGATTAGGAGCTAAATGAAATTCAACATAGGAACTCATTACAATTGTATTTACACAAAATCAACAGAATCTATATTACCATGAATTGAAAGACAATTTCCACAAAGATTTCAATGATACAAAATTTGCACTGAGAGTATAAAGAAATAGAGTTTCCACATAATGAATTAATTTACGATTCAACAAGGTTTCCAACAGAGAACTCATGAATACAAAAATTGGACTTGATTCCACAATTTACCAGTGACAAATACACCAACAATGTCCTTAAATAATTTAAACTGATCTCTGATCATACAAATTCACAATGGGTAACCTACAAGTTTTAGAACATAGATCATGCACCAATATAAAATAATATATACTATGAAAATCAAGCCACTCAAATTTGGATTTGCGAGGACATCTGGAATTTAGAAAAATTTAAAGAATACAACCATTATAATTATTATCCATTGACAAAAGTTGTAGCATTTGGAATTTATACTTTCCAATGAATCTACAGTGGCTCTAACAGTCTAACTTACAACTACACTAATACTATGAATACAATTATGAATATAAAATACCAATACCAAGGAATGCTGCGTACTGAAGAAGCCTTCAAGTCTTGTGCTCCTTCCTTTCCTTCACTTTATAATCACAGAGACTTCAATGGTACCTCCCAGCCAACGCTAGGGGTACTCTTCTCCCCCCTTATCCCCCTGAGCCGCAAAGGGGCCACACACATAAAAACCAACAATATAGCTCCAAAGCTTGCCCTAGCAAGGAAGAGCTTCCACTCTTTTTACAAGCTTGGTATCCCAACTCTCACAAGTAAAACACAGTCCAATTAAAATTTGGCAGCATAACAATGCTTAGGAATTAGATCCTTTTTCCTTCTTCCAGAATTTGTTCTTATAGAATTTTCTTCATTGACACATGTCTTCATGCACAAATAATTAATTTTTTAGTAAATTTTAATCTGGATTACTCACTCACACACTTGCCACAATCTCCCCAAGCTACACCAATAATTACCAATTTTATTTTAATTAAAAAGGTCAAAAACCCTCACACCTCAATGTGTTCCTATTTTCACTCCTAGGTGTCCCTTTTTTCCTCAGATTCTCATTTAAGGAGTGTTCCCTAACTAGATCTTAGTTAGAGTTTAATTAGAAGACTCCTTCTAGTTAGACTAGTGTAGTTTGACTCTAGCTTCTATTCTATGTACAACCAACCTCTCAAGTTATTATTTATTTCTATTTAAATTTCCTTTTTATCAATTTCATGCACACATCTGTATTTTATTAATTCTTTATATTTTGCCACCCATTTCCTAGTATTATATTTATCCCCACTATAATATTTTAGATAGTTCCCAAATCAAACTTAGA
>SNQJ01S0239685.1:553-13593 GCA_010110895.2 Picea sitchensis
ATCCGTTTCAAATTAACTAAGGAAATGTGTCCCAAGACACATGAGGAGATATAATACATGTCTAGGGTCTCTTATTCATCAATAATTGGTAGCTTGATGTATGCGATGGTTTGCACAAGACAAGATATTGCACATGCAGTGGGAGTTGTGAGCAGGTATATGATCAATCCAGGTAAAGAAAACTGGGAGGCAGTAAAGTGGATTCTCAGGTATTTGAGAGGTACTGATACTCATGCATTATGTTTTGGAGGTTCAGGCACCGTTCTAAAGGGATATGTTGATTAAGATATGACAGGCGATAAAGATAGCAAGAGTAGCAACATAGGGTATGTTTTTACTATAGGTGGAACAAAAATAAGTTGGATTTTGAAACTGAAAAAGGTTGTTTCACTTTCAACAATAGAAGCAAAGTATGTTTCTACTACAGAGGCTAGTAAAGAAATTATTTGGTTGCAGAGGTTTATGGGGGAATTGGGAAAGAAGAAAGAGAATAACAGGTTGTATTGTGATAGTGAGAGTGCCATTCATCTTGCAAATAAATCAACCTTCCATTCAAAGACTAAGAATATAAAACTCAGGTACCATTTCATACGATCCATTTTGGAAGATGGACATTTGAAGTTGGAAAAGATACACACTAGCCATAATCCTGCAGACATGTTAACAAAGGGAGTAACCAAGGAGAAACTAAGTTCCTGCTCAGTTTCCATTGGTCTTCAAGCATGAAGGTGAAGATGAGAAATTTTCCAGGTCCAAGAAGGATCATAGTCCAACATATACAACACCGATGGAGTTGCTGAGATCAATCTCCAAGTGGGAGATTGTTGATTGTGGAGCCTGATTATCTTCCTGATTTAGAGGTCTTTGTTTTTAGCTGTGTTTATACCCCATGAATAATTTACACCCCGAAACAATGTACACTCCTCCACACATGGGAGTGTAGAGGGGGGTTACCCCTCTGCAGGGTTCGGGGGAAAGTGGACCCCCGGCGGGGGTTTGGGGGTGAAGCCCTCAAAGGAAAAACTGCCTTGTAAATGTATATTGTAATTTCATTGTAAATATGGACCATTCATTATAAGGTCACATATCTGAAGGTATAAGTTATGTTAGGGTTTTTTTCCTTAGAAGGAAACCCTCTTTTATGAGGGAAATGTATTGCGGCTATGTTTCATGGAAAATATTGTATTATGAGTGAGGAGACTGTGAGACAAAGAAGAGGAAGTTACAACGGGTGTGTTGTAGGTTGTATCCCTTCATTTGCTGGATAATAATAAAGGAAGAACCTGGAAATTTCTCTGGTGGATGTAGCCCACACTGAGTGAACCATGTATATTTGTGTCTCTATTGCATTGTGTATCTTCTGTGTTTTGTTTCCGCATTTGTTTTTATTTTATTGCTCCGCGATCCTTTTTATATAACACTTCATTTCCTCTTCATAACATTCTGGTTCACCATTATCAGTCAACAATAAATAATACAATGAAGGAGAGTATTGTTCAGGGGGTCTAATTAACATGGCATATATTCTAACAACACTTGTAGGATTTTGAGGTACCTTCTACTCCTGTTGTTGTACATTTTTATTTTCTGGTACCTTTGGAATTTATTTTTTCAGTGATCTCATCAAGCACTGTGTATTCTAGTTTTTCTTTTTCCTGTTTCTTTCCCTGCAAATGATCTTTGTACATGACCTTCTCATTGAATACGAAATCTCTACCCCTAATGATTTTGTGATTTTCATAATCCCATAAGCGATAAGCAAAATCATTAACACCCTATCCAATAAAGGTACACTTCTTGGATTTTTCTTCAATCTTTGTTCTATTTTCTTTATCAATATGGACAAATGCTTCACAACCAAAAGTCTTCAGAAATGAATAGTTTAAATTTTTACCTATCCATGCCTCCTTTGGAATTCCACAATCCAAATACATTGAAGGTCATCTATTTATTAAGTAAACAACACTATCTACAACATCTACCTAGAACTGTAAGGGAAAATCAACATGCAATCTCATACTCCTTGCACACTCCATGATTTTCTTGTTCATCCTTTCTAACACACCATTTTCTTGTGGTGTTCCTATAACTTTATTCTCTCTATGAATACCATGGTATGAACAGTAATCATCAAAATCCTTGATGCAATATCCATCTCCATTTTCTGATCTGAGACGCTTTAAATTTTTTCCTGTCTCATTCTCAACCAAAGCTTTCCATTTCTTAAAAGTATAAAAAACATCAGATTTTTTTCCGAATGCAATAAACCCAAAGTTTTTCTAGTTACATCATCAATAAAAGTAACATAACGAGAGCCACCAAGATATAATACTTGAGCCGGTCCCCATACATCTGTATGCATAAGCTCTAACCTTTCACTCTTCTTTTCTTTTTTGACTCTGAGAAATTTGACTCTCTTCTGTTTTTTGTAAACACAATGCTCACATAAATCCAAATCAATTTGTTTAAGATTTGGAAACAAATTTCTTTTGTGAAGTATATGCATCCCCTTTCCACTCATGTGTCCAAGCCTATGATGCCGCGGTGCTGTATCCACTCTTGTAGAATCTAAAGAGATAGAAGAATCAATATTACCAACACATAAATACAATGTACCTACCTTCTCTCCTTTTGCTATCACCAGTGATCCCTTGGTTACCTTCCATGCCTTGTCTTTAAATATATATATACAACCTTCACTTTCCAACTGCCCCGTTGAAATTAGATTTTTCCTTAGATCTAGAACATGTCTTACCTCTTTCAACAACCATTGGTTTCTATTCCTTTGCTTTATTTTTACCTTTCCCATTCCAACAATTTTGCATGGTGCATCATCACCCAAATGAACCTGTCCAAAATCATCTTGAACATAATCTAGAAAATGTTTCANCCTAAGACTCATAAATATTATCTACAAAAGAATCAAAGTATCTTGTAACACATCACCTGTTACAATTGCTTCCTAATTTTTCTCCTGATGTCCATCTCTTTGTTTCTTTGGAGCTCTACAGTCTTTCTTCAGATGTCCTTTCTTCCCACAATTCCAACACTCTATATTTCCTAGTTTGGATTTGGATCTTCCTTTCCTATAATTCCCGTGGTTCCCTGAGCCCTTTCCTCTATCCTTTTGTCTTCCCCTATTCTCCATGTTTAACGCATTATCTGATGTCCCATCTATGATTTTCCATTACATTTCCTCTCTAAGCATAAAACCAACAACATTATCAAATTTTAAAATGTTTGAACCAGAGAAAGAGTCACTTACAACCATGACCAAGCCGTTCCATATTTATGACAATGAGCACAATATTAGAAGAGCCTTGACATCATCATCAAAGTCCACATTTACAGAACTTAGCTAATTAGTAACTATATTAAATTCATTTAAATGATCTGCAATAGACCCACCTTCTGACATCTTCATATTAAATAATCTCTTCATTAGAAATACCTTATTAGATGTCAAGGGTTTTTCATATAGTTTATCTAATGCATTCATCATCTCCTTCATTGTCTTTTATTTTGAAATATTGAAAGCCACCGATGCTTCCAGGATCAACCATGTCGTTCCTAGTGCCTTTCTGTCAATAAACTCCCATTATTCATCCTTCATGGCCGTCATATTCTTTGCTATTCCACCCAATGGTAGGAATAGATCCTTATGATATAAATAATCTGTCATCTGCATCTTCCATAACTGGTAGTTTTGGCTGTTAAATTTCTCAACCCTAAACTTTCCATCTTTCGCCATTACTCCCACTCGAACCAAGAACCCTCTTTCCTGCAAGTTACCTTTCACTTTGATACCATTTGATAGAAAAACAAGATCGCGGAGCAATAAAATAAGAAAAATGTGGAAATAAAACACAAAATATACACAATAGAATAGAGACACAGATATACATGGTTCACCTAGTGTGGGCTACGTCCACCAGAGAAATTGCCAGGTCCTTCCTTTTTATTATCTAACAAAATGAAGGGATACAACCTACAACACACCCACTGTAAATTCCTCTTCTTTCTCTCATATTATTCTCTCTTTGAATAAAATATTCGCAATGATACACAACCACAATACATTTCCCTCATAAAAGAGGGTTTCTTTCTAGGGAAAAAAACCCTAACATAACTTCTACCGCCAGATCTGCGACCCTATAATAAATGGTCCATATTTACTATGCAATTACAATATACATTTACAAGGAAATTTTTCCTTCAGGGGCTCGCTATCCCCTGAACCCCGCAAGGGAGGAAATCCCCCCTGCAACACCCCCACGTGGAGGAGTTTACATTATTTCAGGGTGTACAATCTTCATGGGGTATAAACATGACTGAAAATAAAGACCTCTGAATTAGGAAGTTAATCAGGCTCCACAACCAACATCCATATTACCCACATGAGAATGGATAGGTCGAGGATGTTAATAAGTCTTTTAAAATAATTCTCTGATGCACATTCAAAGAAAGAAAGTCTAACTGGCACATTATGCTTTATCTGACTTTATGGGCATATCAAACTGCAGTAAAAACAACTACTGGCTTTTCACCATTCAAGCGCGTTCATGGGTTGGAATCTATTTTACCTATTAAGTGTGAGATTTTGTCCCTTAATATCATTGTAGAGTTTTTACCTAAATCCATTGAGTTAGAATCACTACTTTTCCATCTAGAACACCTCTACGAGTAGTGTCAGAATGTTGCTACTACAAACAAAGTGAAAAAAAAATGAGTTAAGAGTCAATACGATATGTCTGTGCACCCAAGAGTTTTTTCAGAAGGTGATCTTGTATTAGTCTACGATGAGGAAAAAGATACCTTGGGGGAAGGAAAGTTAAATATGTTATGGTATGACCCTTACATTATGAGACGTGCCTTATGGAAATGATCTTATGAGTTCAAATATTTTTAAGGGAATGCGCTTTTAGAGCCTAGAAATGGGCTCTATTTGAAAACATTATATGCCTAAGCATTATTTCTTAGGCGGTCTTCTTGTAATTATTGTATATAGTTGTATATAGTGATGGTATGCTGTTATTTTTATGTTAGTAATTCTTATAGTTCTTCTACTTGGTTGGAAGATGTCACAAGCTTCATTAGTTTTCATAGGGTATGCAGATCGTGCTAGTTGCCACACTCATAATTTGGCTTTTGGCACTTGGGTGATTTATTTTCCTATATGTGAATTGATCGCTTCTGCAGATGCTTGTCTCAACCCATATAATAATAATGTAGTTGAGTATAGCATTTTTATCGAACCACTTCACGACGCCATTTCACACCACATTCGGTCCTTAGAAGTTTGTTTGGATGCTCAGTTGGTTGTATGTCAACTAAACGATAGTTATCATATTCACAACCCCATGTTACTTCATCGTTTCCTTTGAGTACATTTTTTGGAGCTTTGTTTTGATCAGATTACTTATGTTCATATTCCAATAAATGCCAATGTATTATGTGATTCATTTGATAACTATGTGTTAGACTGGAATTTACATCATTCATGTTAAATAAAAAATTCAAATCATTCATACAATAATAATAAAGCATAAGCACATCATTATCAAGGAAAAAATATCACACACACACACACACACACACATATCATCATCATCATCATCATTAGTTTTCACTAATTACAAAAAAGTGGATCATGTCTCAAAAAATGATTTTAAGCCTCAATTGTCCTCTATAGGGACTGATAGTACAAAAATATAAGTATCTCCTAATTAGTGTCTTGAGGGACCTGCCCCTCCCTCTGCACGCTTCTCATAGACACCACATGGGAAATACGCCAAAAGAGTCATATCCATGTCCATGACAATCCAACTACATGTTGTTGCATCTGCTCTAGTAGATCCTTGATCTGTACCATGTGCACTGAATGCACTAGCCTACCTAGATTCCTTTGGACGTTATCTAAAACCCGCTCATAATCTACTTGTGGTTATCCATCATGAACACGTCATCCATGTAGAGGAAATCCTTCTGTTCATCTCGGTCCCACATTTACATAATTATAAAGTCTCATTATTCATATGATCCATGTGGAAAACACTTGTTCATTTATATTCCTCAAACATATAAAAATCAAATAATTATAAAATATTCTTACTAATATCTCCATAGGTGATGCTAGGAGGGATGGGAATCTTTGGGTCCTACCGGTAGTCTATCCTTGCATAGGGATAGTCCTATATGTCTACCACTTGGCATGACCACCAAGTAAAGAAGACATCATCCCATGGATCCCCTAGCTGCCCTCCTCCCTACCTCAGTAAGACTTCAGTCCATCTCTCCATTGTACCATCTCGGACATAGTGAGGATGGATGTCCACTCTAGGAATGATCGTGGGTATCCTCTCAAAGAAAAAAAAACACAAGAGGATTCCATAGCCAATTTTTTTTATCTTTCCCTATTTGCATCCTGTGAGTTGGGCCTTCATACATGTCATCAATGTTGTGCTCCAATCACACAATTTTTGCCTCAAACATTCTCTAGCATAAATCATCATTTCATGGGAATCTTGATACAATGATGTTGATCATGTAATACGTACAATCAATAATACAAAGATCTTCATATTGAGGTTTGTAATCTCCCCTATCGAGAGTTGGCTCCAAAATTTCTTTGTCTAGATTGAGTAGTTGTTGGGCACATGATTGTTTTGGGAAGACAATCTATTTTGGGCGTAGACATATTTTTGGGAGAAAGATTTGTTTTGGGAACATGCCCATTTTTGGAGAGAAAGACCTATTTTTGGAGGTGCGCAACATGTGGCAGGAAAGAAGCATGTAGAAAAAGAAGGAAAAGCAACATGCAGGAGGAAAATCAACATGGTGCGCATGCAAACATGCCTAACTATGTTAGGGTTAGGCTTTTTGACAAAGATTTTAATGGCTATAAGCCTATAGATTAGTATAAATAAGGACCTAGGAGGTATGGGTTGAAGTCAGTGAGTTGATAATTGCAAGAAAGTTTGTTATGATTCTTGTGGTATAGTCGAATAAGTTAGTCTTGGAGGGTTAGGTCACAAGCTGAGGAGCCTGGTGTGATCTAGTCATCCTACCATAGGGTACTTACCCTCATTTTCATTTTAATACTGAAGATGTAATGCACACAACACAAGATTTTGCAGTAGAATAAATAAAAGAGTTGAGAAGCCAGATCTTTTTGGACTTATCCCCTGGAGGGAGTGAACCACGGTAAACCTTGTGTTCTATGTGATTGTTAGTGGATGCTTTAATTTTTTGTTAATCATTATCTCAAGAATTAATGGTGAAAATAGTTATATCAGAATGCATGCATAGGTTTAAATATGAATGAATCATAGAAGTATATGAATGGTTAACAAGGATATTGTATAAGGAAAAAAAAGCCAACCACAATCCCCACTCATTCCTAGAATGGAAACACCTGAGTATTGTAGTCCCCCATAAAATCTATCTCGGGTGAGACTGCGCTGTGTATCCTGTACATAGTGTTGCCTTCTATTTTACCAGGAGGGCCGATAATTTTGAGGGTTTTGTTGGAAACCTGTTTGAGACCAGAACCCGGGTTAGCCCAAGAAGTAACCAACAAAAATACAATGCAATGTATTCGTTGATAATAAGAACAACAGATCCTTTACCTTTTAAATTCACAACATCTCCTGACTAAGGTATCCCAGTAAGAAAGTATATATCCTCTATTTCAATATTTAAAGATTTACCCCTGATCATGAAAGAATCAACGTTGGGTTCTCAATAATCTATCAGAGTTGAGAGCAGTCTTTATTGTGCCCTTATGTCATTGCAACAAAAAAACTTATATAATATGCATCTACGGAGATATTATTGGGCCTCCTGATCATTCATCACATAATTATCAACTTCCTCGTGTTCCCTCTCCCTCCACTCTATCACCATCCTACAAGATCCAAATGATTTTTGAGTTAAATATTTGTAATTTCAATATTTGCATAGGTGTACACGACTGTTAGTTAAGACAGTAGCGTATGTACGAGACCCACATTAAGTGAATTCATGTACATGTCCGTGCGACTTTTAAATTTCATTTCCTACTTGAAAAATCCACCAAATATAAAAAAACGTGCAGATAAAAATGGAGAGGAGGAGTAGATTACTTACTTGGTCCAAGTGGTTCTGGATTTAGAGCTTTGTGCACCTCGTACCAGTCTCCGAAAGTTTGAAAGGTAAAAAGGGATTTAATGCTCTTCAAAGGGTAAAAACAAGAATGAAATGGTAAAAATGAGTTTTACACTTATTTTAACACATTTTTTCCACTTTTTCAAATAATTTTTTTCCGCCTTTTTAACAATTCTATCTCGTTTAACCTAATAAAGCACTCGAGAGTTGTTTTATTTGAGAGATATTGTTTTTACATAGAGTTGTATATCTAGTAGCATTCTTTCGATTTCGTCGGTGGGTATGTTTCTCTTTACTGGCATGTAGAGTAGGTACCGCCCCGCCTGCACACTACATTTATCCATATCAATCACATATTTTCCTTAGGATCGACCCCACCGAGTTGCAACACAAAACCTTATTTACTATTTAGAAGTCTTGTAATTCATGTGGTAGAGCCTACCATTCATGGGTGCCCTAGTTAGACCCTAGATTTCATTCTAGCACCCATGCTAAAAAAATTTCATAGGCTTGGGAGCCTTGTTTAGTCCCACGATGACTTTGCGTTGAAGTTGCATTTCCTCTTCTTAATATATTTTTGGATAATACTCACGAGGCTCCCTTATTTATATATTGTGGTCATTATTGGAATTTAGGGTAGGTTCCACTCCACCTACATAATTCATTTCTCTTTAACGATCATGATCTTTCCATAGGGTCAACCCTATTTGTTGACAACATCAACCCCTGAAAGCTACTTTAAAGGTGATTTTTTACGAAGGGTAGAGATTACCTTTTCATGAGTGTACTAATTAGTACCTTACTCATCATTTTGAAACTCATGCTGCATTTTTTGTAGGATAATAAGCTCTATTTAGTCCTTTCATGACTTTACAATGAAGCCTCATTACTTCTTCTCAAATTGTTTCTGCCCAAATTACCCCCAGAGCTTCCAAAATTTTGTGTTAAGTTGTATCCGCATTGCATATTAACCTCTTGATCTTTTTGGGCCTAATGTTGGCTTTAACTTCTTGTTGTATAATCCAATTGTATGTATTCTTGAATAGTCACCAGCCCTGCTATTTTTTCTTTTGCGACATGACACCTTTTATCCCTGGAGGAAAATTCCCTTGAGCATCCATATCCTATATGTGTTTCCTTGCATTGAACTAGTCCGCTCGCTCACAATGCTTGTTTCCTCCACTGTACTATAGAATTATTTTATACTTTTTTTAGGATTTATAATATGAAAAAGACAAAAAAAACAAAAAAAAAAAGAAGAAGGATGGGAATGAGTCTAAATATTTTATATACGGAAGTTACTTGTGTCTCCCTTGAACAAAACATTATATTATGAGTCATCATCTCATTATTGGGTTTAGTAAGTCTTTAGGAGGCCCTTTTTCTTATTTTTGAGCATAATCTCCTCCGACTGGTTATTCTTCTAGTCATATGGAGCGTTTGTTGATACCTCTAGTATAAAAAACATATCCCAGTTTATAGTCCATGCTGCCTAAGTCACATTTTGTGTCGTGTCTTTATTCAAGGGAAGTCAACTTGTGTCAGCCATTCTGCAGAAACCTTGTCTTTTTGAGTCGACCTTCCCGTGTTAGTCAAATATTGCTCAGTATCACAAGTATCTTTGTATCCCACTCATGCTAGTATAGAAGGTCCTCATTGAATTATTGTTGGCGAGTCTTCTCTTATCGACTACAACTAATTTCTCTGAGAGTATGACCTATAGTTGTACCCTAGGCCTATTTTCATTATTGATAGGTGACCTTGCACTCAACAGATGACAAAACATCATTGGTTTTTGATTGAGCAATTTCCCTTGTGTTTGACGTCAACTACCATCATCACACATAGGTATTTGTTTGGTACCTTGGTTTCCATCTAACCCCATTGGTGGATTCCTCATTTTTTTCAATAGTCTCCATCATTGGCTACTATTCAAAGAGTCGATGTCATGTGCTATTCCATCTGGTGCATGACATAGTCGTACCTCGGTGTGGTCCTTACAATATTTTTTATTCGAGTTCTTCCAAATATTTGACCTTATGCTACTCCTCGTGTTGGATGATGGGTGTTGCGTCTCTTTGGTCACCTAAATGAGAAAAATAGAGATGCTTACAAGCCTAGTTGGGTTAGCTAGGCAAGACAACAATGAATACAAGAGTTAGAAACATCAAACATATAATATAAACAAAAGACTAAGCTAAGAATAATAAAAGAAACTAAACTGGAGTGCATAAGGACATAAGAACAAGAAACAAACAACACTCATGCCACCAATGGAAAGAATTGTATTAGTGGAAAGAAAAAACAAAAGAGAAAGGGAGACTTTGGGTCCCCTCTTCCTCCAAGGGAGGGCTCTTGAACCCCCCAAATATTGAGCTCTTCCTACAACTAGCAAACTTGAAGGAAATGGTGAAGAAATCCCAAGCTCATTCACTCAAGAGGTGATATGAATGGCTAAATGAAATGGTTCTTGTATTCTCTTGACAAGGAAAGAGGATCCTCCAAGAGAATATAGGCATCATAACAATAAAAATGAATTCCTTGAAAATATAGTGCATCCATAGCCTCTTTTTATAGCATAGATTTGAGGCATTATGCAACCAGTTCTTAGTGTGAACAAGGGGCCCTTTAGGGCACCTTTAGGTCTTTCACCACCCCCCCAGTTGGATTCAACCAAGATTTGGGTGTCACATCGACTTGGAAGTTGAACCAGAAGTGGGTGGAAGGCCGACCAATATCATAAATGCACCGTTTTGAGGTGTGCGTGGCTTTTTGTGTCCACAGTTGTGCATCGGGCGCATGTGAACTTTTCCGACGTTATCTGACTGTCGCACGTGCGTGCACGCCTTGTGTAGTTTTAGCGCATGCTGATTTTATTGCTGGTTGTATAGTTTTGGACCTTTTGGAAATGCATTTTTGGTCCATGAGTGAACTAATGAGTGTTTTGAATATGTTGGATTCCTGTAACCATTTGCAGACGAAATTCTAGTGATAACAACGGGGGATGTCTTAATTCCCTCCTTCCAGTGGATATCTTCCTATAGACTTCAACTCATCTTTCTATAGAATAGGGATCTAGAGTTTTTATTAGTACCTTGGGGCTTGCCGTCATTAGTGGAAGGTTCCCTCTCTATTGACAATGGGAATACATCAATGTCCCCTGATTGGTACATTCTAGCAGGTGTTTGACATCAACTCATTTATTCACACTTGTTATATTGTACTAGGTACATTGATACCCATTATCATCAGTGATGGGTTGTCTTACTTTTGTTAATAGTATACATCAATGAACGGTAATCAAATGGTTTCTTACTATGTTTGAATTCAACTCCTTTATTCATATAGTGTAGACTCATATCACAATGATTGTTTTGAAGACTTAGGGTGAAGTATGAGAATCACATTTTTTGTGCTCCTACCCGACCTATATTGATTGTACCACCCTCACATACATTGGTACTTGAAAAGGATCAATTTGTTCACTTACTTGGCTCCAGATATCCTCTGATTTGATTTTGAGACATAGTTCCACTATGTATCTATTTGTGGCTATGATGTACACTTGCATGGATCCACTATGTATTTACTTGTGGCCATGATTGCTTCTCTTATATATCACATGGATCCACTATGTATAGTTTTTGTGACCATGGACATGCGTTATATTTATATCATTCATTGATTCACAATGTACTTGATTGGTATCCATGCTTACATCACACTCAAGCATGAGAATGCATGACTTGATAAATGAGTATCTTACTTTTTTTGTTGTAGTTATTTTTCTGGTACTGGTCTTCAACTACTCCTACCCAATGGCCCCTCCATTATCTCATGAATTTTGTAATGTATTTTGGCCATCAATCACCCTTCTAAGCTCACACATTAGGGGGCATATTTTATAACATCATTTTCCACTACACATGGATATGATGACTCATTGGCCTATGTTACATCCCTTTCCCTGCTTGCAAGACTTAAATCCCCTTTTTCCTCCTCAAAAAATTATTTTAAAACCCCATTTATCAAAGTGTACACAACTTTCCTTAAAGAAACTCACGTACATATGTGGGTTCCCTGTTAGCAACCTGTGTACGTGTTAATTTTGGCTCAAAAAAATATAATCCCGATATTTCAGGCAGAGTTTACGGGTTTTTTTGTTCCCTAACTTCCTAAATCTTGTACATAACGACTCCAACCATCAAAATGGAGTATAAAAGAGAGCCTTGGGGTGGAGGAATAATATGTTCAAGAAATGCATCCTTATGCTAGAATTTTGAAGATTGTCCTGCAATTGCCTTGTTTCCATAGAATCTGAGATTGTCCCCTCTATCGAAAAACCCTCGTTTCCATAATTTGCATTCTCCTTATCTCATCAGGAAGAACACATTTGTCTTCCTTTTGTTGGATAGTTGGTTGTCATTGATGTTTTTGGATAGTTGGTTTTCATTGATGTCAACATAAGTGGTTATCATTGATGTCAACAGATGTGATGAGTACATTTGAAGAAGTCTACAAGAATCCCCAGAGGTGTGGTCATGAAGCTTGAAGTTGTTTGAGGAATAAGGACATGAAGGATAATGTAAATGCAGGTAACACACTCATAAAAGGATAGTCCTCGTCATGGCATTTCCAACAGTAAGTGGTACGTCACATAGTTCCTCATGGTTGAAGAGTTATGAGGTCATGAAGTCGTAATCCTCGAAGAATGATTAAGAAGCCCCTAAATGGTTGCAACAAGAAGTAACAAGTCATTAATTAAGGGTAAAATAGTTATAACAGGTCGACCCTAAATTGAAGGAAATAAGTCACTTGGAAAAGTATAAATACACTGTTGGAAGATTGGTTGTTGTCATTGATGTCAACCCTAGTCATGGGTTTTGGACCACAAG
>SNQJ01S0239686.1:2521-13635 GCA_010110895.2 Picea sitchensis
TTGAGGGTCCATGGAGCTATGGGATTTTTGCATTGATTTTATTCCTTTCTCATGAGTTATTTGTTTTGAATAGGGCTACAAAAATTAAGTTGTTATTGATGGTATCTTTTCCTTGGTTAGGCAAGTTGTTGCATGTCTTATGGTTTTATCTAGTGTGTCAAAGGGGCTATTGAAAGAAATTATATTTCAGAATGGGTGAACTCTATTGAGTAGGATGGTCAAGCAATTAAGCACATAGAGGGAAAGTCCACACATGACTAGCCCCAAATGTGAGTAATGGACATGTTGCCTTGGCATGCACTAGGTACTATGGTGGTCATAGGGTAGGTCAACTTGTGAGAGGCCTAACTTCTACATATGAACTTTGATTGAGACAATTTTCACATAGTTGGAAATCTTTCAGTGTGTAGAATAGCCTCAAGGAGCTGAGAGCTATGCTTGCAAATTTTTTAGCCCAAAGAGTGTCAATTTAATGCATCAAATTGGTTTTGGACGGTTCTAGATCCCAAATCACCAAACTAGTAACTATCCCTAAAATGGTCCCTACAAGCCAATTCCTCCAATTTTTCTACCCATAAAGTACCAAAATAGATGACAAATTATATAATGATCCATATAGGCTTAGTCTCCTTCCTCATATTATAGTCTTCGCCTCCTTTCTCATATTATGTCAAGTAATTATATAATTGAAGGTAGTTGTTTTGCGTCYTGRAGTGTATTCTTMTGCTTTCTCTTTTATACGTGTCTYTKCCARAGGTTTTGAGATTATGTTTCTAGAACTGGTTGGGGTTGAGAYGGGTTCCTCTTTAAASGTTAATGGTTCTATCTAGCTTCAACTATGGAWAAATGATGCCATTCATGCAGTAAACTCATCTCTTATGGGTCTCTTCTTCTACTTCAAAGGTATATGGYAAACAAGGTAAATCCCMAAAACTCMTMAAGGATTCTRCTGACCTGGAYTCTCCACCTGACAGGCTCAGAGTGTTGATGTCATTTCTTAATAATCATCGTCGTCATGAGAGAGATAATMAGAACTGATTCAAGTGGTTTGTGYRTGGAAGATMTTTTCGCTRACAATCTACTTTGCCAATAGTGCTCAAKTGGTTGTGGACRYAGAAAGAAAKCTCTCCCTTCTACTCCACTATAAGGAGTTGGTCGCTATACATGGAATTTATGAATAATCATGCGACCAAATCCACAACACCCTTTGGAAAATCCACAACTCCCTTTGGAAAATCCACAACTCCCTTTGGCAACCTACCATAAATAACCTGAAACAAACTCTTTCCCAAAGACTGATTGATTGAATCGTTTTAAGAGAATTCAACTTGGGCCAAAACCAAACCCCACTGGGCCAATTTTTTTCCACTCAAGACTCTAGTTAACCACATCGGTCTATCTGCCTATTTGTGGATGATATGCTTAACTATACATCAACTTGGAAGCCATATTATTCCAATGTATCCTCCAAAAACGTCCTACTTGAACCTTGTATCTCTGTTGGAAGTGACACTACTTGGAAGTCCATGTAACCTCACAATCTCTCAAAAAATAAGGCAGCCACTTTAATAACATCATTTGTTTTCCTACATGGTATGAAATGTGCCATGTTAGAAACCTATCCACCACAACCTACACCGAATCATGTCCTCTCTATGTTCTGGAGAGTCCCAAAATGAAGTCCATACTTACATATTCCTATGGTTTCTCAGGTATTGGCACTAGTGTATATAACCCTGTGTTTTGACTCCTTCCTTTCACTAACACTCAATAAACTTCCTAACATCATTGTTGATGCTAGGCCAAAAGTATCTTTCCTTCACCAAAGTTGTGGTATTATCAACACCAAAATTTCCACCCAAACATATGCTATATAACTCTCTAACAAGATTTAGCCACAATGAGCTCCGTGGAATGCACAATTTCTACTTCTTAAACAAGAATCTCTCTTGGATATGGAATTCCAAATATGGTGTTCTATAGACACTCCAAGGTTCCTTGCATGTTTAGCTCACATATATATTATATGTGAGATAAATGTTTAATTAACCCAAATAGAAATTTTATTTGAACTCATAATTTCCCAATAAAAATAAATAAATTTCAGATAAAAAATGTTATAAACCATAATTGCACATTGACTATAAACAACAGTTCCAAATTACTATAGTAAAAATCGATTATAACATTTATAAGAATTTAGTAAACATTGCACCACAAGATTGGTGTCAATTTCACCATGTAATAATCTTCTACTTTTGTATTATATTTCAACAAAGAATAACAAAATACAAATCTATTTTAACATTTATCAACAAAATTTGCATCCTCTGCATACAATCCGAGCTAACAAATTTGATTGAAAAAATATTTAGCAACATTAGCCCCCAACTTAACGCATATGCAACCTTATTTGATTTTCCATACGTATGCTTCAAAACAAATGAATAACTTTACAAAAAATCTACCCATTTGGAACGATTTTGATTTAGCTTACCTTTAAACTAAATAGCGTTAAACTCTTGATCATAAACACAATATTTCTTCTTAGCATCATTCAATTTCTCACTGAAAAATGCTATCGATCACTCAAAACTACTCCACATAAAAGGTACACTTAGGTGTTGGCCAATCCAAAAAGACCTTTACCTTTTTGGGATCCATCCTCAAGCCTTAATTGGAGACCAAAAAACACCAAGTATACTAACAACTTAAAAAAAGGTACACTTCTTCAAATTTATCAGTGGTTTCTCTTCCTTCAACCTTTGCAATACCTTTCTCACATGCTCCAGGTGTTCTTCCTTGGTTCTACTAAATATCAAAATATCATCCAGATATACAACCAACATATTCCTCTATTTCGACGTTGTAAGACCACGCTAGTGTTCAGGGTGGATTCCTCTATTCTGACGTTGTGCTTACAGATTACGCCAAGATTGTGCTTACAGATTACCCATTCCTTCCTCTCACCATGGAAGCTCTATGCGGAACCAACCATAAGCCCAGCTTGTACTTATCAAGGAGCTTGTCAGTGGCACATAATTAGTTCACAAAGGCCATGAGTATAGCAAGAGCCACAACATACAAAATCTACTGGAAGAATTCCATTTGCAATGGCCAAGAATCTACATGAAAAACAACAAACCCATGTTAGAACTTATTTGAACTACACTATTTCTAAAGATACAACATTTCAAGATACTCACGTGAGTGTTTTCAACAATGCGAATTGGACATATTTCTGCATTAAGATGAAGTTGTGAGTTGCAGTCGCAGTTCCTACAATGATAGTTGAAACAAGAGAAACAATCACAACGAACTCATTCAGATGAAGTTGTGAGTTGCAGCCGCAGTTCCTTAGTTTCATGTCGCTTTTTTCAATCTTTGTTGAAATATATATCTTCTCTATTAACAACGTTTCACTCTCGCTGTTAACAACGTTTGTATGATATTTGTACACACGATTGAAAATATGGTGGGAAGTACATGAGATTTTTGGAAACTCGACTGACTGTTTTTAAAGGTTTCAAACTTGTTGTTCAACTGTTTTAGGAAATGGTGTTTTTTCTTATATAAATTTGTAAGTAATCATTGTTTCATAAAATATCTCCTTAAATTCGCTAACACCGCTTATGCTAAGGATCCACGGAGGAAAAAGGAGGCAAAGGCTTGGAAGCCGAAGAAGCAGAGACGACGTCTAGTTAATGGGATGGACGTCGGTCTTGAGGAGACCTGCCATCTTTCTCTCTATGTGGTTGTCGGTCATTTTGCTTACAAGAAAAGAAGCACCATCACTTTTACAGCATGGATGACATCCCAATGGAACTCTTTACTAGGTTATGTGCCAGTTTTCTGGACCCTTCCCCAAGGATGGTTTGGTTTAGTTTTCAAGTCTCCGGAAGACGTTGACATCATTATGTCCCGTTTTTGGGACTTTGAAGGTGGTAGTTTAATGCTCAAAAGATGGTGTGTGGGTTTCGACCCTGCCACTGAGTATTTTAGTCTGTGACATATCTGGGTTCTTCTCCCAGAGCTTCCTTTCAACCTTTGGAATAAACAGGGGTTGATGGTTATTGGGAACATCCTTGGTCGTTTCCTAAAAGTTGATGAACATAGCCTAAATGCCTGGGACAAAAGGATGGAAAGGATACTCGTCGAGGTCAACATTCGTGCTAGAATCATGGAATCCTTGGAATTGGAATGGCGACGCCAATTTATTTTGCAACGGTTAGATTATCATGGAATACCTTTCTGGTGCTCTCTCTGTCACCAAACGAGACATCTCAGAACTGATTGCTCTTATTGGGTTGAAGTATGGGGGATGGAAGATCATCCATAAGTCCACTCTAGTGACTTGTATATGGATGAAGAGGTAGATGATGGGCTGGAAGCGGTTACTGGTGATGATGTGGTTTCGACTGGCTCATTCATTGGTAAGATTCGCTCCTTCTATCCTAACATTTATTGTAAACTTTCGGCTTGGGAAAGAGACTTTGTGGAGAACTCTATATCGTTGAAAACAATGTCTCAAGAGGACATTGTTTCTTCCCCTTTGGAGGCTTCTGGGGATAAAGATACCCCATCTACTTCAGAACCTACCCCATCGATAGTTCCTCCTGTCATAGGAGTACTCACCCGGGATGCTCCTTGTTCACAACTCTCCTAGGATTTATCAAACCCTTTATTGTCTGGTGATTTGGCTTCTACAGACTTGTTGAATAACTCTTCCTTGTCTTCTATCTGGTGCATCTCGGGTTCTCCCAAGAAACTCCCTACCTATCGGGGGATGGTGGCACATATGGGGTTATCCACTGGTGGACCTTGTCAACCTCAGCCCGATGTTGGTAACTGTCCAGGGAATACTTTAGCCTGGTCTAGGGGTTTGGGGTTAGAGCTCTCTCCGCTGAAGACTCGTAGTGACCGCAAGAAGTTAGGGCAGTCTTCTACAATCAATGTTCCATCTTTGGATTCTACCATTGACTCAGGGGCTCTTAGAGGCATGAAAGCCCTTGCCAAGGCTAAGTCATGATCCTCCTCTCCCTAAACATCAGAGCGGTAGGAGGCCCCCTAAAAGTTCCTTCTCTTCGTAGAACTCTGGATGCTACGAAGCCAAACATTATCTTTCTCCAAGAAACACTAGTGGAGGAGGAAAAGGCCAGAAAATTTTTATGTTCTCTTTGTCCTTCTTGGATGGTCAGTGTTGTGAGCTCTGTAGGGAAGTCAGGTGGTCTATTGGCTACATGGAATTTGATCATATTTGATTTTCAACCTTTCCTTAGTGCAGGTGGTATCTTTTTGACAGGTATTCATAACCCAGACAAGAGTCGGATCTGCTTTATTAGCTCTTATGGCCCATGCTCAGGGCACAAAATCTTTTGGGAAAAGGTGGAAGCCAAAGGACTATTATCTATGGAAGCACTCATTATTGCAGGGGATATGAACTTTACTACAAGCTCAGAAGAAGTCTGGGGTGTTGGGGCCCTAAGCGATCCACTTGCCAGATTTTTCAAGGATCTGTTTGCAAATCATCACTTAGTGGATATACAACCTGCGGATTTAGTGACAACTTGGCGAAATGGCAGGAGTAGTGGGCGGGGAATACATAAGCGACTGGATAAAGTCTATGTCTCTGAATCTCTTCTCGGAGACGGGGTAAGGTATATATCGTGGGTTGAACACCCATATATTTCGGACCATGCTCCAGTTTTATTCCAAATGGATTATGGTCAAAAGGATATAACATACCCATTTAAATGCAATCAGTGATGTTTGCAGGAAGAGTCTCTTGGGGTGTTAGTTAGATCAGTTTGGTGCGAACATCAGGCTTTGGGAGTGGAAGGAGCACAAAGCATATTGGTCCGAAAGCCAAAAAAGCTAAAATCCCAGGTCAAAGAGTGGACTGCAGAAAATAAAAATAAGGATAAAAGAATTATAGAAAATTTAGAATCAGAAATTACTTTGCTCATAAAACAAAGGAGGGATCTATGTGTTAACTTAGATCTAGATACACGACTGAAACAATTAGAAGCGGACCGAAACTGATTGCTAATGGAAGAGGAGAAACGTTGGTGCCTAAAGAGTAGGGCGACATGGATACAATGCGGGGACAAAAACTCAAAGTTCTTTCATAACTTTGCTAGTTATCGGCGCAATAAAAAACACTGTGGGAAATTAAGAATGATCAGCACCAGGTTTTACAGGGCCAGGAGGCAATTAAGAAGGAAGCAAAGAGGTATTTCAGTACTTTTTATAAAGAATCCACTCAAAATGTGATTTTGGAACAGGTTGATCTAGTGAGGAAGTTTTCGCGCATGGTAACGGATGAGGAAATCACCCTACTTGAAGCAGATATGAGGAGGTTCTTAGATTTTTAAAAGGCTTAGCAAAAGAAAAAAACCTGGGCCCCGATGGATGGACCATTGAATTTTATATTTCCTTCTTTGATTTGGTAGAAAATGATTTACTGGAGGTTATTGAAGAAGTGCGAATTAGGGGTGAAGTCAATCAGAATTTAAATTCAACTTTTATCGCTCTCATACCGAAGGTAAATGGACCTGCAACTTTTGGAGACTTCCGGCCGATTACTCTATGCAATCTCTGCTACAGGATAATCTCCAAAATAATTGCTAGAAGAATCAGTCCAATTATGGCCCATACCCTATCAGAGGAGCAATTTCACTTCTTGAAGGGCAGACAAATTATTGATGCAATAAACACTGCCAAGGAATGCCTTCATAGAGTCAAGGAAAAAAAGCTACAGGCCTTAATTCTAAAACTCGACTTAAATAAAGCATATGACAATATCAACTCGGATTTTCTTAGACTGGTATTAATCCAGAGTGGCTTTGGGTTGACAACGACTAGGTGGATCATGTGATGTATCACTTCTGCAATCTTTGTTGTCCTAATCAATGGAGAGCCATCATAATTCTTTCACAGCGAGAAGGGACTCAAGTAGGGATGCCCTTTGTCGCCATTCTTATTCATTTTAATAATGGAAGGGCTGAGTTTGGCTATGAAAGAAATCCAAGGTAAAGGATTGTTAACCGGTATCAAAGTTTCACGAACTATGAAGATCCTACTCTTACTATTTGTCGATGACATCTTCATATTGACTAAAGACTCCATTGAGGAATGGAAGGAAATTAGCCGGGTGCTGCAGTTGTTTTTTCATGTGACGGGTCTCCAAATAAATCAACAAAAAACCACCTTTCATCAATATGGAGTGCAACAATAGGTTTTGGAGGCTTTAAAAAATCTCTTTAATTATCAGATCCAAGACCTCACGGAAGGTTTTAGGTATTTAGGATACTTTTTAAAGATGGGTAGGTATACTACAGAGGATTGGCAGTGGATGATTGATAAATTTGAAAGCAGGATTAGACACTGGTGTAACAGTTGGTTGTCTTTAGGGGGACGTTTAGTATTGATCAAAGCAGTCCTTGAAAGTCAACCAGTTTACTGGTTGGCATTTTGAAATCTGCCTGCTCAAATATTTCAAAGAAACCGCCAATTGGTCTTCGGTTTCCTCTGGTCGGGAGGTAAAAAGAAGAAAAGTATACATTTATGCAATTGGCAAATCATTGCTTGACCCAAGCAATTCGGGGGATGGGGTTTGAGGAACCTCACAGATTTCAGTAGAGTGATAGCGACAAATACACTCTGGAGGGTGTTAAATCACGACGGATTATGGCACCGGGTAATAATTTCAAACTCGGGTCTCAATTAAAAGGTTCTCAAACCTAGATTTACTTATTAAAATACTTTCATCTAATCATGCACTGGTTGGCCTGGAGGCCGTGGTCGGGTCGGTCTATCCTGATAGGAAAGGATTACATTTTGGGTTTGGGATTCGAGGCGCTTCTATCGGTGGGCTTAGTTACAATATTAAATCAAAAAGGTTATTATTACCTTTTCCAGGTTCTTCGTGATCCGGGTATTGGTATGGTTTGTTCAAATTGGATAACTAGCGAGGAGTTGGGTCTCACTAGTCCCTTGTAAATTGAATGGAATCGCTACAGATGTGCTCTGATCAGCTCAGGAGTGATGCTGCATGAAAGAACAAATGATCTGATATGGACCGGAGGTGATCAATCGCGACACATAACTGTCAAGAACGTGTATATGGTGGTGGAGAAACTAAAATGGACCCAAACCGTTCGAGGGTTGAGGAAGGCGATCTGGTCATGGGAATGTGGCCCAAAAATTAAACTCTTCTTTTGGTTGGTTGCAGAGGATCGCATACTATCCTGGGACAATTTACAAAGGAGAGGCTTCATTGGCCCGGGTATTTGGTCCTTATGTAAGAAGCATGGCGAGTCTACTAAACACATCCTAGTGGATTGTGATTTTACCTGTGAAGTCTGGGAGAGGATCAATTCACACACAAATTTCACGGGGACTTGGGCTAGCAATGCTTTAGAAGACTGCTACAGGAGGTGGTACCCAAAAAATTCTTCCCTTAAGACTCTCCTGGTGCTTACCTGTTGGTATATATGGAAGGAGAGGAATCTGGTCATCTTCGAAGACATAGTTCGTTTGGTGCAAAGGGTGGTGCATCTGGTACTTTCATCTCAGAGGGAACACAAGTTTAAATAGAGGATGGATGTTTGGCGATTGGATATACATAGTTCAGTGGTATATGGCCCGATTAGGTGGTTTGACGGGGCGACAGAGGCTACAAGTCAGAACAACGAAGCGGGTGGCATAATAAAAATCTCTGATCTTTGTAGTTATAAATGGATCACTAATGTTGGACAAGGAATAAATACCAGGGCGGAAATGCTTGGGGCATGGGCCCTCCTCACTCTGGCGTCCCGACTAACCTTTCAGACTTTACATGTGGGTGGAGACTCCAAAATAATTATTGAATGGCTGAGTGGTAAGGGGGATCTAAATGTTGTTTCCTTGAATGGATGGAAGTTGAGAATTAGGGGATTAATCAATTAGTTTCAACAAATAACCTTTTCTCACGTCTATAGGGAGTATAACCAAATGGCAGATAGACTCTCTAAACATGCTCTTCACAAGGATCTAGGCAAAATTTATTACTATCAGTGTATGGAGGACCAAGAGGGTCCTATTTTATCACTCGACCTGTATTAATGCTTATCAAGTTCTCGGGTATGTCTGGCATTTTTTATATTAAAATCTTTCAACAGGTTTGAGTTTACACAACAGTATCTGGCCAAGTACTCTACATTGCTTCTGTTCAGAATGAATACTCCAGGTGATCTGTAGGGCGAATACTAAGAAGTAATGAACTTACAAATTTTGATCATCAGTATCTGGCGATCTGTGGGGAAGAACACAAAGAATACTCGGTAGGTATTTTTTTGTATGATGTAATCAGATGGTGATTTGTAGCCGGTCTGTGTTATGACACAAGGGACACAAAAGTGTTTTGATAGAAGGGAAGTGGTTTTCTGGGAAATTCAGAAGGCTCTAATTTTGAATTTGCAGTTTTTTTTTTATAATTTGAATCATATGTAAGCACAGTTTTATATATAATACAATATAACAGTGGAATTTTGATGTGGAAAGAAAAGTAATCATTGTTTTTTTTTGTTTAAAATCTATTTTTGAATGTAGAAATGAATTCAATATGTTAAAAAACCTCAAGAGCACTGAGATTATATGGAAATAAAAAATCTAACAATTTTTTACAAAATTTCAATAAAATATATCCGAAAAATATGAAAAAAAAAATCATTTCATAGAAGATTTAAACTACTGGATTTTTAAAATTTAATGGGCAAACGATTTTAAAAATAAGGCAAGTAGGCGTAACCATATTTTAAAAATAAATCAATTGTGCAAACGATTTTGAAAATAAAGTAAATTGGTGTGACTTCATTGGTTCAAATTAAAATATTTTTGTTTTAAAGAGTTGAAATATTTTATTATAAAAGTAAATTCATTGTGTGGACGATTGCGAAAAATAAGTACGTGTGACTTTATTAGATCAAATTAAAAGATTCGTATTTTATTAGGGAAAAACCAGCGAAGCGCCAGCGTTGCCTTTGTACAAAGGCATTAAAGATGACAGGCTGTGAGGTTGGCAGTGAATGGAGATTTTGGACGCTAAAATGGAGCTTTTATTATTTTACCTTAATAGTCGGTACCTTGCGTAACCCATCGTCGCAGATTTAACAGAGCTACGAAGAATTCACGTGCACCAGCCAGCATCCCTGAATAATTCCAACCAGCATCCCTGAATCCAATTCCATGGGCCTTACGTTTCATGGGCCTTACCTTGTGTAGCCCACTATCCCAGATGATTTATGAAGACTTCACGTGCACCACTTGTAACCCAGTCTCCTTTAATAAAGGGTTCTGTCGGCCATTACTGAATCCACTTCCAAGAGGGTCCTGTGTTTACTGGTTGAATCTACTTAATCTGCTGTGCTCTTCTAACGTCGAAGAGCTTCGCGTAATTTGATACATCTCCAGGCGCGCTTGCTTCCTCTGAAAGAATGCATGGATGACTTATGAAATCGTTGCAGGTTCAGGTGCGAGGAGTAGGCGTTGTCTATCCAGCAGATCAAATGCACTTTCTCGGCCAGCCGTCGAAGAAAAGCGGGTAAATAAATCCTCATGGTTCCGATCATGAGGTGAGTGTCAAGATTTTGTGAGTTCACGAGTCGAAAATGTTTTCATGGTTTCGTATCTCGATTCATTTGGTGGGTTTTGAAGATTCCTGAGATCACGGATTGATTCATGGGCCTCCGATCATCCGGTGGGTTTCAGGGTTTTAGGATGGGTTAAGGGTCGAAATAGATTTTCATGCTTTCGATTAATATGGTGGGTTTCCAAGTTTCCTCGGTCAGACCTCAAAACCACTGGTTCGTTGTGTTCATAGTTTTTGGTTGGAACCATGATTTATCCCTGATTTCAAAAGAAATCATAACTTGAAACTGTTGCGTTTTATCTGCTGTTTCTTAGAGATAATCTCCAGCTGTGCACCCACCTGTTAGACTACAGATAGTATTAGTTATCTTGAGATCAGTTTTAGCTAACAGCAGTTTTGAGATGAGTTTTAGCTAATAGTTATCTTGAGATCAGTATTAGTTATCTTGAGATCCACATTATATCTCTGTAACCTATTTAATAAC
>SNQJ01S0239687.1:6556-20149 GCA_010110895.2 Picea sitchensis
CAGAGTTTGAAGTGGCTAAGGCTATCACGCAATAGTTCATTGCAACATGGAAAAACATGAAACATGCCTGAGTGGTTCACGATGAGCCACAGGTGGGTGCTGGGGGCCTGTTGGACATGAAATTTTGGATATAATTTTGGTAAGAATCTAAGTACAAAAAAAGTGCACAGAAGGAAGGAATCACGGAGAAGGAAGGACTTGCGTAGAAAGAGGGACTCACGCAGAAGATAGAAAGGGTGCAGAAGGACGTGAAGGATGGAGATATAAAAAATCAAAAGGTTAAAGAAATCGAGTGAGAAAAGGAAGTGCAAACGACGATAGTGCGGCTTTCCAGGAATAAAAGGACAACAAAAAAGTTGTATAAAGAACAAGAAGTAGAAGAAGTTAAATAGCCAGTTAATTGAAGTTGGCTATGCCATGCATTGTAACAAGTTATTTTAGGATACATAAAATATATAATGGTATTGGGATATAGAACTTGAAACCCTATATTTTGGGGTATAAATATATAATGGTATTGGGATATAGATATAGATATAGACACACATAGATATAGATATAGAGATCTGCGTATGTAAGTGTGAGAGTGTGTGCATAAAAGATAATTAAGGTTATGGAAGAATAACAAATGTAATAGTCAGACAAAAGATGAATACAGAAGGAGTTTAGAAAGGATATTGCGTCTTATGTTCTTACTTTTCTTTATGCATTCATGAATGATGATATTCTTCACAGAATGAATTTAGTCTGTGAATTGGTTATGCTGGAATTCTCATGTATGGCTTTGATAGTTTAGAAAATAATCATGAGCATACATAAGTTAATATTAGGAAGAATGATTCAGGCATCAACGTCCCTTTCCCTTACTACTGCAAAAACCTGGTTCTTGCAGCCCTAATAGATACCTCAGGTGAGACTTCATCTATGCAAGCAGGTGATGCTAAAAGGGCCAGTGTCTTGAGGGTTTTGTTGGTCATGATTAATCCAAACCTTGGGTCTGATAAACCCCACGTAGACAAGAAGTAGCCAACATGTCGCATGCACTATCGCCAGTGTTGTATGCACCTTACCAAGTGTCACATTCACTTTTCTAAGTGTCACAACCCCTTGACACCATGAAATACATTTGTCACAATCCCTGAGTCAGATTGGAAGAAGAAGCCAATCATTTGGGGTCTAGAACCATACCTTTTTCTTGGAAAAATTGACCATTTTTGGGAATTTTAGAAGGGTTGCGCTCCCCTACTCATGCAGAGGGTGCACCAACGCTCCTTTAGCCATGCTTATGAAGCACCATGGCACCTTGTCTTCAACTCTAAGGGAGCACCAATCTTGTTATAGGAAATTATGGGATTCTCCACCTTTTCCTAAGGGCCAACTCTCTTGGGATGAGGTTGGTTGTGCTATAATCCTATACTATGTCTCTACCTTAGGATCTAATCCCAACTTAAGGAGCCATATCCTTCATTGTATCATGGTGGTTGTACCTCTCAAGCCTATATATTGAATGTTTTTCCAAGACGAAGGGGGAATAATTTAGATATCAAACCTTTGATCTTGGGAGAAGAATCAACATTTTGATTTCAAGATTCATGCAAGGCATGGATGAGGAGAGCTTGGAGAATATTGTTGCATTGTCAAGCATGCTTTGTAAGTGCCTTTTTTGGATTTCCAATTAATATTAACTTGGTCTATTCCCTTCAAGTTCATGTGTTCTATATTTTCTTGTCTATTGTTGTTTCAATCTTCATAGATAGATCTGATTTGTTTAATCATATAGAGTAGGAGGAAGAGTTCATTTTCTAGTCTTTGCAAGAATTTAGTTACATTGAGTATCTTGGACATCAATCCCAATGATTGGAGCAATGAGGACGAACATTGCAACAAGGTATGCCACATTCTTCTTCTCTCTTGCTTGATTGATCGAGTTAGATATATAGGAAAAGTAGTAACCACTTGTCCACTTTTGTCTTGGTCCAAATGGGAGCCTAGCTTGTCCACAGGGTAATATTTTTCACAAAACCTGGTACGGTCTTGAGGATGCAACTTGGGAGCGCGAGGATGCTATGCAGGTAGAGTACCCACATATTTTTGAAGACTTTTGAAGTTTTTGTATATACATGTGTATATAATGCATTGAGGACAATGCATAAATAAGGGGGATGGGAATGTAATGTCCCTAATCCAAACCCCGATTGTAAATGAAATTGTAGATGTACATTTAGGCTGGTGATTTTTTGACACCAAGTGTTGGTTCAGTTTTGCATGCACCTGAGTGAGTGCGTGAGGATTGTTTTCCAAAGAAAGAGCGTGAACATTCCATAGTGTTGTGCATACCTGAGTAATTGAGTGAGGATTGTGAATCAAGGGAATGGTGCACACATTTCATAGTGTTTCACACACCAGAGTAAGTGCATGAAGATTACCTTGAAGTGTGCATTGGACCAAATTTTATATATATATGTGTGTGTATGTGTGTTTGAGGTCAGAGAGCTCGGATGTGGTTATTGGGATGGTGAGTCAGGATGCAAAAGGTTCAGTGCACCTATCCTTGTAAGATGTAATCACACTCAATTATTAATAAAAACACATTATTGCGTGTAGACCAATCAGACAAAAAGAGACGAGGGTATAAACTCCATAGAAAAGGGAAAAGGGGGGCTTAAGTCCAAGGGAATATTTTATTAATATTTCTGAAAAGTATAATTATGGATATTTATTTATCTTAAGTTCCCGAGGGATGGGAACGAGTCACCAAGTGGCTAAATCTAATTTGGAAGGTGACAAGTGTCCAATTATGACCATGAAAATATATGGTTGAACCTTAGTGTATTTTGGGGATATTCACTCTTTTTTTTTCCTAGGGGGGTCAGACCATTTGAATGGGGGAAACGACCATTACCTTATCTACAGAGAAAATCTTAGAAAGGGGTTTCCATATTGTAACCAGAGTCTTTTCTGTAGAAGATGCGGGTTGTCACACATGTGACCATTCTCTCCAGGTGAGAGATTCGATGTCGAAGAGGCAGGTTGTCAGTCCCGTGAGAATTCTCTTCAGGTGAGATATTCACTATCGAAGAGACGGGTTGTTAGGCCCGTGGGTATTCTCTCCAGGTGAGATATTTGCTAGGAATTGTTCCTTGGTGTGCTTACAGGGCTCTGAGACTTATTTTCTGGCATGTTGTTGAATTCCTGGAAGGAAAGTGGGGCAACCAAGGGATTGTTGAACAGAGAAGGGGCACACTTCCTGGGGTGGGACATACATGTGGGGAATGAGCGACTGTAGGCTAGTTGCAGTAGTTGGGAACCTTGGGATGAGAAATTATATTGATTATTTGACCTTATCTTGGCATTAGGAATACTTTTTCCCTGATGGAGTTTAAGCCCCAGCTCAAGGGTGACCTGTTGTTGAAAGTATATGAGGAACACAGACTATGGCTGGGAGGAATGTTTGATCTCTGTACGTAGTTGGTGACTCTTTATAAAAATATAAGTGTTCTTTATGTGCTTGTATAATTTACTGTGTGCTTATTTACCTATGTCTGATAAGGTTATTTCCTGTATGACGTTGCATGTAATTAATTGTCATTATTCTGTATGATATTGTTTGTCAATGTAAGCATGATGTTGTATTCAATAATTATTTTCGTACATGAAATGTATGACAGTTATTGGTCATGTGTTCTGAGGCAAGACTATAATTGTCGCGTGGGAAGTGAAATAATCCATGTGTGAAAGAGGTTGGATTTGTTGTGCGCACATGAAAGTAGTTCATGCACAACGAGAACTAAATCTGCGCGCGGTAGTAATCATGTGTTTAGAGTGGTTACAAATGCAATAATACTTGTGTGTTCTAAATGATTATGCGTGCAATTGTATTATGTGTTAATTATGTTGTTATAACTGTTGACTAAAGAGGAAAGTTTGTGTGGCATGATCTAGCTTGGGATCATGCACATTACCTCACATATTTCTACACAAATTAACTTTATAGTGTAGAATTTGCACACTATATTTTTGGAGTGGAATTTCTCAACAGTAAATTGGGGATGTTACAAAGTGGTATCAAATCATTTTGTTAGTGTTGGTAACAGGAAATGTTATAGGTTGGTATCAAAGCTGTATTTAGGAAGTTTGCAGTAGTGGAGACATTACATTGGGGTAACGAGAACCATCTAGGAGGTCGAGTACGTGACATAATGGTATCAGAGCATTTTATTAATGCTCGTAATGAGGAAATGTATGCTCTGATAGAGCAAGCTATTATTTTTCTCCTAATAACCTACCAACGAGTCCAATGATTTTCCAAGGAAGTCATTCAAATCTTGTTCACTTGAACATTTATTCTCTCTTTCGACTACCTGTCTGTAGCCTTCTCTGCTTGGACCATTTCTTCCTCTAGAGATGAATGCTAATGAATTGAAGTTGACTTATCTCCTTGTGAAGTTAACCACATGAAGGAGATTGTCAAGGTGAGAGAGCTAGTTGACCAAGTTAGGAGAAAACTCGACTGGAGGTTTAGTTTAGCCATACCATAGACTAATTTGACCCAAGGTAATTAAATTGACTATTAAATGAATGAATTTCCTAGGGAGACATGCAGTTGACTAGGAAGGAAATAAAATTCCCAAGTAGATGGGAGTCAACCCAGGCAATGCAAATTTTTCCCAGCAAGGAATTTCGAGCCTATGGGGGGTGAAGGAGTAAACATGCAACAAACTAATGGAACATGACCCAAAGGGGGATTTCGACCCTTGGGGATGAAAAATGGTTAGTAATAATCTAAACACGACTATATACAAGAGAAATTTGACTATTAAATTAATAAAATTCTAATGTATTCCAATAGCCTCAAAACACAAAGAGATAAATTGCATTTTCTAAATACAAGGGAATACAATTAGAAATCTGGAAGGAATATGAAACAACTATATCATTACATGCATTGATCTCATTTGGATAATATGATGGATGGTCCGAATCCATTGGAGGTTATAGTCGGCCAAGAAATTGAAGGTAACAAATTTCAAGGAACAAATCATTTTTACCTAGAGTATAGAGCCATTAGTTTGAGAGAGTAAGATATCGATTGTTTGAATCATTGTGGATCTTTGGATTCAACATTCCATCAAAGTAATCCACATGAGAATCCTAGAAAAACCTATCAATTCCTAACAACACTGATTTAGATAGATCACTAATTAAAATTCCCAACTAATTCAACGTAATAGTGAATTTATTAAGCAACATGGAAATGTCAAAATCTAAATGCAGTAGATAAATTAAAACACATGGGTACATTGCTTGCCCTGGAACCCAAATGGGAAAACTAGATTTGAATGGATCAATGTAGTTACAATGTTGTTCATTCTTCTCTCCTTGGCCAAAATATTGTTTTAGAGTGAAATTGATGAGAGAAATAGGGAGAGATGGGGTAATGGGAAGGCCTACATGTTGACTTTTTATTTCCCATTCCTCACTCTTTTCTCCCCTCTATTAATTTTTTTCATTTCATTAAATTCTAAACTTGTTCTCTTTTGTCTTATTCACTTTACATTCACAATGTTTTACAATGCTTGCATGACCTTCATGAAATGTTGAATTGTCTTGCAGGTACTCAGTCTTATCCATTCATTAGTTCAGATCTATTTTGGATCACACCTCCCCATTGAGAGGATTTTTGGTCTCCAAAAGATCAAGGAAACTAATTTGGATCAATGTTCCTTCTGTTTGCTTCTTTGGAACATGTCTTTGATTTTAGCTCTTGGCAACGACTTTGACTTCGAATTTGGCTATGCTTACGACTCTGGCTACTGGATCTGGTCCTTGGTTATGGATATGGATTTTGTTGTTGGCTTGCTTTTTCCCACGATAGAATTCTTCTCACTAACTATTAGATTTGATCAATCTCCAAATCATAACTCTGGGCTCAACATATATTCCCATCTCCTTCTCTGCCTTGGAGATAGTCCATATTGGCAGTCATGAAGCCAAGTCGAATGTTGGTATTCTTTTTTAGTGTGACCCCAACATGTTTTCATCAAATAACAACTCTTGAATAGGAAGTGTGGCTACCTTATCCAACTACGATCAATTTCTTCTCAGCATGGAAATAACTCTCTAGTGCCTGCACATGCTTGCAAGCACACCATGGAGTTCTTAAGAACACCTCTAAGGTCATTTGTCTTCGTGCACCAATATCTTCCAAAAATCCAAGATGGGGTTCTTTGGATGAAATAATGGAACCAAGAACTGGATTGTGGCTACCCTTGGCATCAAACCGATTTCCATCTTGTTGGTGTCGTTATCCTCCTCTACTTCTATAGTCTTTGGCTAGCTTCTATTATTTGGACTATAAGTGATTCTTCATCTCTAGTAGGCTTCACTTTCCATACTCTCCTCTTGGATGTGTAGTTACTAGGATGAAGTCATCGGAATTTTTTTTCCTAGTGACCACTTAAATTGCAGTGGGGGAAATTTTTTGTGTTGCTACTACAAGGAGTTCCTAACATACTCTTCCTCTCCATGTGCCTCTGAATTCGTTTTTGGATTGAAGAAGGCTTCTTGTCATTCTTTATCTGAAAGTAATCTAGCTTGTGTCATGTAGCTTGCTTCTCCCAATATGCTACCTTAGGATGGCCATCCTTTCCACACCATAAGAAGGCATATGCAAATCAACAACTGGTAGCGTTATGGCCTCTCCTCTTGCACCAGTGACAACCAAGGAATGCATTGTTTGATGAAGACCTCTTGGAATTCTTCTTCTTCTTGCCCTGACTGATCTTCTTTTTTATTTCTCTGAGTAAAAGTGTAGGTTGATTCTATGAGGTATTCTCATCACTACCCTCCGTCAATATTCCAAAAGAAGTCTGAGGTGGTAGTGGGCTTCCACCTTCACTTACCGCTGCTACTCCTTCTCTTGATGAGAAGGCCAACTTCGACATGTCTTTATCCTGTACAAAAATGGTCTTCATGGTCATAGGATTTTCCATTCTTTCATTAAATCTTAGGCCTTCATGCTTGACCCATGGTGTGGCTAAAATGGGGCTTAAGATGCCTTGTCTTATCTTGCGTATCCCTTATCCAACATATCCCATCTTCCTCAAAAGTTTGGAACCAATGTGATTTGTATTGTTAAAGGAACGAAACAAAAAATAGGAAAGTAAATGCAACAAAATAGAGTAAAGAGAATAATTTGGCACTAAATCAATTCTTTATTAAATGGAAAAAATCCTTAGAACTACATAATGAATGGATGTCCTCCTTTACAAATCAAAGGCACGTGTATATAGTACTTATGGAGTGGCTCGTAGGAGTCATATATTTTCATTATTATTTGTTTTATTTTTCAAATACTGTGGGTAAATACCATGGGTTACAAAAAAACCATGGGTGAATTCCTTTGGTTGCAAAAACCATGCACATGGATTTTCTCCACTTTATTATTATTGTTATTTTCCATCCCACCAAATACCATGGGTGTATTTGGGATCGTAGATTCCCAATGGTAAAAATAAATAATTACCATGGTGATTCGGTGGAAGAGGTGGATGGCCACCGATTTCCACTTGGATCAATCCTCCCCCCTTAGGAAGTAATGGTCTCCATTGTGCCAAGTTCCCTTATCATATGGTGAAACTTCTATTGAATTTGGCTCTTGGTGAGCCACTTGCCTTAGTGAAGAAGTTGCCTTGATTTGACGACCTAGTAGAGCTATAGGTTTTTTTGGTGGGTGCCTTTCATCTGTGTATCCATGATCCGATCAATTGTAGCTTACTCAAGGTAGTAAAAGCCAAGTTCTGTAGGGGCCAAGTGCTCAAAAACCTCTCAGGTGTTTGATAGTGATGGAAAATATGGGCGAAAGAGATCCACATTGAAGACTATATGCAGGAAAATGAATGGGGGAATACTTAGTTCAAAATATTTCTCACCTATAACCTTGGTGATGGTGTAAGGACCATATTGAAGTGCTCAAAGATTTTGATGGGGTCGTGCAAGGCACTCTTTCTACAAATGTGACCGTACCTTATCACCAACCTAAAACTTGTGTGGAACTCAATGGTGGTCATATTTCCACTTGTACTCAACATGGGATTTCTGCAATATACCATGGACTTGTTGGCGGATGTGTGGAATCCTTTCAACTAATTTGTCTACATGATCTGCCTTGGTATGAAAGTTTATTTTCTCATTCTCTGGAAGGGAGATTCTGTAGATTGAAACATTTAGTAAGGGAGCATCGAGCACTGATTCAATGGAATGATTAACTTGGTAGTGCAAAGGTGGGTACCCCCCTAGGTGAAGATAAAATATATCTGTTCTTGTCTACAATCTTGTTGACACACTTTTGTGGTATAGAAAGGTCTTGGGCCAAGAATTTAGTGGTTGTAGTGACCCTCTGATTGCCTTCTGATCAATTGTGAAGAGGCTAAACTTTGTGTTTTTAGAGATTACTTTGCGACACTATTTTTTTGAGAACAATGAAATGGCAGTAGTCAAAACTACCTCTAGTACCTTATAGAGCTAACCTCCGAGAGTAACAATGACACTATGGGGCCAAGACTCATAAACAATGTGACATTTCCACATATATGGTTTTCCTGAAAGAACATCATAGACTTCGAGTGGGGAAACATCACATAGTACCTCATCCTTGAAGGGCTTGATGTCATAGGATAGGAAACGTTGTTGGCTAACATGAAGGTCTCGTGCCCAACTCAACCATATTATGGTGTACTGTTGGGGGTGTTACATTGTCGAAAAATTCATTCTTTTGATGACCTCGACTGAGATCATGTTCTTTTGGCTCCCGCTATAAACAATAAAATGTAGTGGGGTCCCCTTCACCTACATATGTGAATGGAAGAGGTGCTCCCCCTCCTCAAACTCCTCTAGTTCTTTTGGTTGGATTGTTGTGGATGTGATGGTAGAAATGGGTTTTGCATCAATGATTTGTTTCCCTTTATTGTGCTCTGAATCAGAGTTTGAGTCATATTATGATTATTTGTCTTTGAGGTCGGCCACCAATGACTATTTCGAGCAACATTCATTGGTGTTGTGCTAGGGGATTTTGTGGAACTCACACCACTTTCCGATGTCCTTATTTTACTTCCCATCACCCTTCTTAGCCGACCGTTTGGATTGATTTTATTAAGATTGAATCTACTTGTTTTGTCCTTTTTTGTGAGTTAGGGTTTATTTTTCCATGCTTTTGTTGTGTCGTATTTGTAGACTCGAAATCTTGCTTACTCTGCTACTTAAATTTATGCTATATTTTGACAACATATCGATATGCAACTCCCAATGAGGATATTTCCAAGAAATCMATCTATGTTTTAATGTACCTATGTAGACCTCCATGATAATTCAAAACCATGTGCCTCTCGAAGTCTTTGATACCTAACTTTGAGTGTAAAGTATGAAATATGTTGGTGTACTCCAACACRGTCTGGTCTCTCTCCTGCCGTAGAGTCATCCATCTCATGTATTGGTCCTAATAGTTTGCGACATGGAAAAATTCCTCCTTGAGAGTATCCACAAAGGATACCCATGTGGGTTCTATCTCGAATGACGTATATTCATATGCAATCTACCTCTCCCAGTAACCTTCCCACCAAGTTCTGACATGGGGAAGGGATTTAAGGAGCGTGAAGGTGATCTTTTCCTTGTCATAATTTTTTTAGATAGAGTAATAACCTTATAGAATATTCAATCATTTCTCTAGATCATCTGTATCTATCAGGCCTTCAAATACGGGTATATAAAAATTGACTTGTACCTTGAAGGGTGTTGCACCTCTAAAATGGTTGCTTGATGAAGATTCCCTTGCCACCATTGGTAGTCATTGAAGGATTTGGGAAAAGTTGTCCATCATCTCATTCCTCTATCACATATGGGATTCCTCAAGAAATATATTGAAAGGATCTCATGATCTATCATCTCTCTTTTTTTCTTCCATGGGAGGTCGCTTGGGCTGGCAAGAGAAATTGTCCTTAACCAAAACTAGCTTGAGACCCAACTCTCTATACCTTGACCTCATTGGGGACATGTACTGAGAAAAAATTGAGGAGTGGATTTCTCTATTACCACTTATTCAGATTGTGAAAGGAACGAAATGGAAAATAGGAAAGTAAATGGAACAAAACAAAGTAAAGAGAATAATATGGCACGAAATAACCTCTTTATTAAATGGAAAAATCCTTAGAAATACACCATTAACAGATGTCCTCCTTTTCAAGTGAGAGGCCTGTATATATAGTACTTATGGGATGCCTCATAAGAGTCATGTCTTTTCATTATTCCATTATTATTTGTTTTATTTTTCAAATACCATGAGTTAAAAAAAACCATGGGTGAATAACATGGGTGAATTCCATGGGTTAATTCCTTGGGTTGCAAAAACCATGCATATGGATTTTCTCCACTTTATTAATATTATTATTATTGTTTTTCCTCCCACCAAATACCATGGGTGTATACCATGGTTTACTAAAACCACAAGCTCATAGATTCTCAATGGTAAAAAGAAACAAATACCATGGTGATTTGGTGGAAGAGGTGGATGGTCATCGATTTTCACTTGGATCACAATGCCTCTGGTATGATTTTCAAATTCACCAAGCTGCTCTTGAGAATTGTCTATGGAAGGTGAAATTACAAAAGGGATGTTGGTCATGGTGCTGGCTTCTGTAGTGGAAATGGAAAGTGGCCCTACTTTTCGATGCTCTTAGATAGATTTTTGAAGCCTTGATAAGGTATCCTCCTTCTTTTCAAACTCTTGTTGCAACTAATCCATCATCTATGTGATAATATCCTATTAATAATTATCCATATGGATGACCTTTTCTCTCAAGTGTACCAATGACACTCTATGCTTGTCCCAATTTGTCATGACAGTTGTGAAGGATTCTTGGCATTCTTCAAACTTCTTCTATAGTAATGAAAACAATTTGGTAGAGGTCTCAAGGTGCTTCTCCATATTTGAAATCCTCTTGTTGAACATCTCGACCTGCTCCTTAAACTGCTCACTTTCTTTTCAAAGCTAAGCATTGCTGGCCCTTATTGGGTATGTGTTATATTCTTTGCACAACTAGCTCCAATGTCTGCTACTTTGCGTTGGGCGGGTTTGAGGGGGGGGTCGCCAAGCCCCAAATTTTTTTGCCTCGGGAAACATGTCACATTTTTTTCTCATTTTTCATGTCTCCTCGATTTTTGTGTCCATTGTTGGGCGGTTTTTCGACACATGGGTGTTTTCAGTGAAATTTCATCTGCAAATGGTTACATAAATCCAACACCTCCAAACACCTATTAGTTCATTCATGGTCCAAAAAATTCTTTTCCAAAGGGAACAAACTATACAATTGGTTATAAAATCAACATGCGCTCATAATGCAAAGGAGGTGCATGCACGTGTGCTAGTTGAAAACGTCGGAAAAGCGCACATGCATCCAATGCATGACTGTGGACGCAAAAATCTGTGCACACTTCAGAACGACGCATTAATGATTCTGGTCGGCCTCCCACCCACTTCTGGTTAAGATCCTAAGTCGATTTGACCCCCAAATCCGAGCTGAATCTGAGTGGGGGGCTGGTCAAAGACCTAAAGGTGCCCTAAAGGGTCCCTTTTTCACACTAAAGACCGGTTGGATAATGCCTCAAAGCTTTGCTATAAAAAGAGTCCATGGGTGCACTATATTTCCAAGAATCTATTTGTATTGTTATGCTGCCTCTATTCTCCTGCAAGGAACCTCTTTCCTCATTGGAGCATATAAGCACCATATCATTGGGCCATTCACATCACCTCTTGAGTGAATGAGCTTTGGATTTCTTCACCATTTCCTTTTAGTTTTCTATTTGTAAGAAGAGATCTCTCATTGGGGGTTCAAGATCCCTCCCTTGGAGGAAGAGGGGACCCATAAGTCTCCCTTTCTCTTTGGTGTTTTCCCACTAATACAATCTATCCATTGGTGGCATGAATATTGGTTTTCTTTTTCCCTATTTCCCTTATGCACTTTAATTTAGTTTCTTTAATTGTTGTTAGTTTCTTTGTTTCTTTGTTTATAATGCTTGATGTTTCTAACTCTTGCACTCATTTCTGTCCTGTCTAGCTAACCCAACTGAACTTGTAAGTGTCCTTCTTTTGCTCATTTAGGTGACGAAAAAGATACAACAGATTGGCGACCATACTGGGAATAGGTATCAATTTCCTCCCCATTTGGGTTGATTGGGCACTTATTTTTGATTTATTTGACTTGCAGGGATCATAATCGGCCCAAGCCTACCTGCAAAAATCTAAATTTAGAGCCGAGATAAGAGAATTTCATCCGAAATGTTCCTCCCGACTGTGCATCAGAAAGTGCATGGGTTTTCAGGCCACAAGTGTGCCTTCCGAGCACGTGCACCAAGAGCACTTTGTTCCTCAGTGAATTTTGTGCATGTGCGCCAAAATGTCGTTGCTTATCTACACATTGGCGTCACATGCGCCTTTGTCTACTCTGCGACCCGTGCATCTGTCCATAAATTCAACATTGTAAGAATTTTTGTGGTATTTTTTAAGGCCCATAGCCTTCTAAGTATTTATTCTATGCAAATTGTAATATGCACCACACTTAGATTCCCTCTCCACATGAAGGGTTAGTCAAAACATAGGCACTTAGGGGGTTAAAATCCATATTTTTCCTCTTTTTTCTTTCATTTTTCCACATGGGTGACTTGCTTTGACGGTAAAAATTAAGTTGGAATCATTCAATATCACATATATAAACACTTGCATCGGGACCATAAATCAAACTTCAATAGAGAAATCTTGAGAATCAGAAAAACGATTGAAGGAAGGTTTCATCTCCCTTAAAGAAAAAATCTTTAGGAGAGGACAACAACCCCCTTTGGGACTCCTCTTAGTTTCTTTTCAAAAACATCTTAAATTTGTAAGGGCCCATACATGCTTGCATGCTGCAAAGATAGGATAGTTTGAAGCTACTTTCTTAGTTTACATCACTAGGGGAGTTAAAGGTTATTCTAACGGGCCCAATACATGCCCACATGTCCACAATCTCGGATAGTCTTTTGAATCTTTCTTAGATTAAATCACATTAGGGAGTTTAAAGGATTGGTAAGGACCCACATGTCCATATGATAGTTCTCTAGGTACTTTAAAATTCCGCAAGGTTGTACCAATGGCATATAGTAAGACATGTAATCAAGACTTGTAAGGACCACGCAAAGTCCACATGCTGCAAGGTGACACCTAACTTATTAAAAATTTGGCACATTTTTATCACTTGCTCACACACAAAGTCACTACTCACTCTTTCATCTCGAATTGTGGAGGTTGAAGTAAGTTTCCCCCAAAAGGGATTCCAAAATTCCCCACCCTTTTCTTGAAGGAACTATCCACTCCCACTTAATTTGAACAAGATTGGTTCACACCCCCAATATCACAAACAACTACATCTAAAGTTTTTCTAAAAACTCACTAATTTTTCCTCCATAGGAGGTGCCAAAATAATGTTTTTAGTCTAGGTAGGATCTCAGGGATAGGCATCCAAATAACTCCCCGTTATCTGGTTCTCACACCTTCAAACATTAGAAGTT
>SNQJ01S0239689.1:0-13592 GCA_010110895.2 Picea sitchensis
TCTAACTGGTTATAAATGACAACAATGGGTAATGAATAAATGTTGAATGCTAATTGATGAGTTTTTGTGCAAGAGGGAAGTTTTAGGAAAAAGAGCCCCACACTCATTCACCCCCCCTCTAAGTGTGGTAGGTGTGTCCAACAGATACAATTGTAGCAAGATTGTCATTTTCCAAACATTGGTATGTATAGGATGCCAGTCATGAAGAATGCTGAAATTAAAAAACAAATCCAAGAGTTGCTTGACAAAGGGGCATCATGCCAAGCACGTCTCCATGTGGGTAACCAATTGTTTTAGTGCCAAAGAAATATGGTACATGGCGCATGTGTGTAGATTTCAGAGCCTTGAACAATATTACGGTCAACAATAATTATTATCTTCCTAGAATTGATGATTTGCTTGATCAATTGAAAGATGTTAACTATTTTACTAAGTTGGATTTGAGAAGTGGATATCATCAGATTAGAATTGCTGAAGGAGACACATGGAAGACATCTTTCAAAACAAATCAAGGTTTGTTTGAATGGATGGTAATGCCATTTGGGATTTGTAATTCTCTTGCTACATTCATGAGAGTCATGAATGATGTTTTAAGGAATTTTCTTGATAATTGTGTGATTGTCTACTTGGATGACATTTTGATGTTTAGAAAATCTCATGAAGAGCATGTTATGCATGCAAAGCAAGTTTTGGATGTCTTGAAGAAAGAAAATTTGTTTTTGAATATGTCTAAATGTGAGTTTAGAAAGACCTCACTTATTTACTTAGGACATATTGTTGGAGGAGGAGAAATGAAAATTGGTTCTTCCAAGGTCAAATTCATTTTGGATTGTCCCAAGCCCAACAATGTGACATAGGTAAGAAGATTTTTGGGAGAAGCCCAATATTGGAGAAAGTTTATTGCTAACTTCTCTTCAATTGCAGCTCCATTACATGCAGTGACAAGCATCAAGCAAGTTTTCCAATGGGGAGGCAATCAACAAAAATATTTTGATGCATTGAAAAAGAAGATTAGTTCAACTCCAGTTCTTTCACTTCCTAATTTGAGGCAGCCATTTGAGATTCAAACAGATGCAAGTAATTATGCAATGAGGGTAGTCTTGGTACAACATGGTAAGCCCATTTGTTTTCATTTTGAAACTTTTAATGGTGCTGTGATTAACTATCCTACTTATGATAAGGAGTTGTATGCATTTGTACAAAGTGTGAAAAAATAGAAACATTATTTGTTTGGAAAAGAAATTATCATTTACATAGATCATCAACCATTGCAATACTTACAATCACAAACAAAGATACAACAAGCAAGGCACTTCAGATGCATGGGTTTTCTACAACAATTCCACTTGGTTATAAGGTATAAGAAATGCATTTATAACAAAGTTTATGATATGATTTCTAGGCCTATTGGTAGTTCTTTAGTTATTCGTAAGCATAATTCTACCAAGCATGAGAGCTATGTTGAACAATATGCTTTAGATGCTACTTTTAAAGAGGTTTATGCAACTTTGTGTCATTCTAACCAAGTTGAGGAATTGGATTACCACGTGCATGATAAGATTTCGTATCATCTTGGCAAGCTATGTATTCCACATGGTGAAAGAGTCAACATCATAAGGGAAGCATATTCTTCTCTTATTGCTGGCCACTTTGGTGTAGGCAAGATGGTGGATAATTTGCAAATGTATATCTATTGGCCTAAAATGAATGAACATGTTTCAAGATATGTAAGAGGATGTTATTTATGTGCTACAAGTAAGACTAACAATAGAAATTTGGGTTTGTATACTCCACTTCTGGTTCCTTCTCATCCTTGGGAAAGCATTTCCATGGACTTTGGAGGTCTACCTATGTCTAAAAAGAATCATGATTATCTTTATGTTGTGGTTGAACGTTTCAACAAAATGTGTATTTTGATGCCTTGTAAGAAGCATATTACAGTTGAACAAATGATACAAATGTTCTTTCAGCATGTTTGGGTACATTTTGGGTTGTCCAAATCCATTATTTCTGATAGATATTCTCAATTTATTGGGAACTTTGGGTTAATCTTATGGGCACTCATGGACACCAAGAAGAAAAGATCACACCATTTCATCCACAAACCAATGGTAAAATAGAAGTGGTGAATAGAACAAATGTACATATTCTTCATGGTTATTGTAGTAAACATCCTAAGATTTGGGATGAGCACTTACACTACATTCAACATGCTTACAATCGGGCTAAGCACTCTTCGACTCAAACATCTCCATTTGAGGCATGTTTTGGTTATTTGCCAAAATATCCTTTAGATTTTATCTTTGAGAAGGATATTTCTATTGATGGTCATTATGACATTGATAGAGTAAGGAAGTTCATTAAACAAATTCAGTTGGTGCATCAAATGGTACAAGAATAGTTGGAAAAGAGCCAAGCCAAGTACAAGACAAAACATGACAAGCATCGTGTTGATCACGGTTTCCAAGTTGGAGATGAAGTTTGGATTTACATTAGCAAGGAGAGGCTTAAAGGAGAAGGTAAAACATTGAAACCAATTAGATATGGACCTTTCAAGGTTCTTGAAAAGATTGGTAACAATGCCTTCCGTTTGGATTTGCCTCCTTATATGCAAATGTATGCAGTTCTTAATGTTGAGAATTTGAGATTGTATGTGCCTCCTTTGATTGATGATCAAAGAGAGCATGTTCAAATTCCTTCCACAGATGATTTATCACTAGAAAATCTTTCAAAACTGCATGAGGATACAATCCTTGACAGGAGGATGAGAACTTCAAAACGAGGGAATGCAAAATACCTTCGATTTGGTCTTAAAGGCACAAATCCAAGAAAATACAAATGGATTGAGGTTGGAAAGGTGAGGGAACTGTACCCTCATATTTAGATAGACTGAAAGTAGTCTTTTGGAGGTCCAAAAGCTTCCTAATGGGGAGGAGTGATCCTGGGGATCAAAATATGCTCAAAAATCAAAGTGCTCGAAATTTCTTGAAAAAGGACTCGTGCGTAGGCCTTGTACTCATGATCCCAATGCAACTTGAATGGGTTCAAATAGACGTTGTATGCGAGAGATATCACATTCCATCCACTTTGCCAAACATGGAAAATTTTTGCTGACTATACAGTCCGTACTGTTGAATGTGAAAACCATACTGACACATGGCAAGGTGATGTGGATTGTTGGGTTTTCAAGTGATGAAGTGACATGGTATCGTACTAACATGTGACAAGTGGTGATTTGGTAGTTGACTTGACAAGTTTTACGTGGACCAATAGATGGTCGATACATGGCATATCAAAGGTCGAATGGGAAGGTGCCACGTGGCCCAGCTAGGGGCCATCACATGGCATCTCGTTAAATGTTTATGTGGTAAAATTTATATGGAGTCCGTGGGGGTTGAACCCGATACCTCTACCAAGGGCTGAGTCTCCATGTAGGCCAAACTACCAGTATGCCTGCCATTTGTTTCTTAACCTATATTTTGTTAACTTGTATTTAAGTTTGATGTGTAGTTTAGTTGGGCAGAGAAAGGATCTAGGCTTAGCCCCAACCCGCAGACCTTACCATAGAACTATGCCATAAGACCACCAATGTGTAGGGTTCCAAATGTTAACCCTCAGTTATATTACACTTGTCACATGACCATGCATGGCGGGTTCCAAAAGTTGTCAATGCTCTGGTTTTAGCGCTTAGGACGTGGCCATATGGGGGACATACGACCAAAATCTCCGCCCCAAAAGGTGTTGGTTGCCTAACGGTGCGCCAGATTTTCTCTATTTGCGAGACAGGAATGGGTGCTAGGTTTTGGCACTGAAATGCACTCTAGAGCTAGGTTGTTCACACACAGGTGCGATTTGGAGGACCAAAGACAAAAAGCTTGAGTTGGAAAACTTCCAGGAAGTGATTTCTTCTAATTTTTTGGCCAAACAAGGTGTAGGCAGAGCCCAACTAGGGGTTTTTGGACATTATGGAGCCATTTGAGCCATCTATTTTTCATTATGAGCATTGTAAAGCACCGATTTTGACACTTTGAGCATTAATGAAAATGATCCATTGAAAGCTGGACCAGGAGATATAACCCAAGATAGGGGTGAACTTATTTATCATTTTGTTGTGTTAATGTCTTTACTTTGATGGTTGCTATGTATGTTTATGCTGCTCATGATTGCGTAGAAAATCATAAGTTTTATGTGTTTGTAACTTGATCCTATTACCCAAGCACATACAAATTTCACTTGCAATTTTAAAGAGACTCAACCCTTTTCATTTTCAGATCAAGTTGGTATCAGAGCATAGGTTTTTGAAGGTTTGATTATTTGCAAGTGTTTGTTTTCTTATTCTTACAAGGTTGAAGCTCACAAGAGGAGAAGGTGAACTTGTAGAGCCAAGTTCTCAACTTTCAAGAAGGAGTGTTAGCGCCAATTCTTGCAAGGTGGTGTTTCTCTCCGATTTCAGGTCCTTGGTGTAAATGCGTAGAAATAGGGTTTTAAAAACCCATCAAATGCATGTTATTCAAAGGCCGCGGTCATGAGCGCCGAGCGCAACACACTGAAGAAGTCCATTTCGGGCTTAAAATCAAGTGAGCGGGCATTTTTGTTTTCAGCAGTGAGAATCCACAGATGGAGTAGATCGATGGTCATCAGGTAGGTTTGAGTAGTAGAGTTGCACAAGGTATGGTGCATGAGCTCATCTCTTACAGCCAAAATCACAAAATGATGAGCCATTTCGGCATTTCGGCTACCAGGACTTCAAAGGATGAAGGGGTTGCTCTTCCCCTGCATTTCGAAACCCCTAAATGCGAAATGCGAAAAGAGCTAATTAGCCATTTCGGCATTTCGGCTACCGGGACCTCAAAAGACAAAGGGATCATTCCTCCACTACATTGGGAATCGCCGAAACCCAAAACGTGAAATGCGAAAAGAACCCATTATCCATTTCGACATTTCATCTACTGGGACCTCAAAGGACAAAGGGATCATTCCTCCACTGCATCGGGAATCACCGAAACCCAAAATGAAAAATGAAAAATGTCCGGGAGCCATTTCGACATTTTGGCTACCTGGATGTCAAGGGACAAAGGGATCATTCCTCCATTGCATCGGGAATCACCGAAACCCGAAACACAAAATGAAAAACGCCCAGGAGCCATTTCGACATTTCAGCTACCGAGATGTCAAGGGACAAAGGGATCATTCCTCCACTACATTGGGAATCACCGAAACCCGAAACACAATGAAAAACGACCGGGATCCATTTCGGCATTTCGACTACCGGGATGTCAAGGGACAAAGGGATCANTCAAGAGACAAAGGTTTGCTCCTCCACTGCATCGGGAATCACCGAAACCCGAAACACAAAATGAAAAACGCCCGGGAGCCATTTCGGCTACCAGGATGTCAAGAGACAAAGGGTCGCTCCTCCACTGCATCAGGAATCATCGAGACCCGAAATGCGAAATGAAAAACACCCAGGAGCCATTTCATCATTTCGGCTACCGGGATGTCAAGAGACAAAGGGTCGATCCTCCACTGCATCGGGAATCGCCGAAACCCGAAACATGAAGAATGCCTTTGAAGATGGGCACAAGGTCATGACCCGTGGTCACTTGGGGTAATAGAAGGAGCTGGTTAAAGGGACGAAGTGTCAGGTTTAGCTGCAGGAGGTAGTAAATGAATATTGAGCAGGTGGTTGAGACCTCAACTCAACCCATTAATGGAAGGTATGGGATGCCTGGAGCAATCAGCCCGTGGTACCCTTGTATGCAAGTCCCCCTGCAAGAGCCATGCTAAGTTAAAGTGGTGTCTGACGAAGGAGTTCCATCCAGGTTTGACCGAGGAGCCTGCACATGCTAACTTGGACTTTAATCTCCCAGCTACCTCCCTACTACGAAGGGGGAAAATTTCTCTGAGTATATATTCTCAGTTTTTGTATTTTTGAAAGGATGGATGGTAGAGCAGGGCTCCCAACTGTAATGTTTTAATGAAGCACTGGTTTTCTTGGCTATGTATCTGTACATGAGATTTCATTGTTTAATGTAAGACAACTCTCTTTTCCATCTTGTTTTGATCTCATATTGAAAGAGTTCATGACTGAATGGTTCACATGAATCGTCGTGACTGTGTTATGATAAAGGATTTATTATAGCACTGCTATGTTCTTTTAGTGTTTTGCTTTTGAATATAAGAGGTTCTTGTGTTCAAAGTTTTCTTATACAGGCTGTTGGGAGCCCAATGCCCACAACATCCCTTCACATTTCCTCACATAAGTCTTCCTCCTACTCACCCTTATTACAACTTACTACCTGAAATTGAATCAAGGCCTCATCTGCTTATGCATGCCCGACCTAGTTTCTGAGTTAGAACAATATTGTTCTGAGTTTACTTCCATCCATCACCCTTTATCAACAAATTGTGACATTTAAAATGATGGGCCTCAGGCTTACTCCTGCTGCAATCCAGGAGTGACTCCTCTGACGCCAACATTTTTGGCGTTGTTGCCTGGGACGAAGTTGAAGATTTTCCCCAGGATTGAATGACATTGAGTTTCTGATTCTGAAGGTGCATCAGGCATTAGAGCCCTTGAATATTGCTACTGTGCACTTGGCGACTCCACTGTGGCAAATCCACTATTTCCACTTCACTGTTTCAGCTGTGGCTACTTTTAGCACACCTGAAAGATGACCTAGAGGAGATTTTTCGAGAAGGTTTCAGTAGCTCCTTTCTCACCTTGAGAATTTTCCTGGGAGGACGAAACATTAGGATCTAGCCTCTGATGGTGAATAAAGACCAAACACATTCAAAGTTGTGCATGTTTCACCTGGTGACTCCATGATCTGAGGATCGGTCGACGAATCCACTAATTTGATATGGAAAATATCTTAGCTCAAAGGTTGGATTTCTGTGACCTTTCCCAGAGAGTTGGTTTTCCTAATCCACTGCATGATAGAGATGGATGAGAAGATATCCTCCCTGAATTTCAAGAAAACATTTTGGAGGTACCAGCTGAGCATTTACTGGACTTTCATGAGGTTATTCATTGACTTAATATCATGCATGAAGATGTCTGGATTAATCTTTTTAAGTATTCGTTAAACGAAGCTGCTCTTGATTGGTGTCGATATCTTCCCACTGTGAGCATCCATTCCTTGATAGGTTTTCATACAACTTTCAATTCATTTTGTAAAGATTACTTCCCAGTTGAGTGTTTGTATGAAAACTGATGTGATGAGTTTTCTTTGCTTCATAAAGCCTCTGTTGACCCTGAAGACCATGTTTGTGATGAAGCTTTTACTGTGAAGGAAATCATTTTCTATGAAAATCTAGAGGCATTGGATGATATTAATTATGTTATCCCTAGCATGGAAGCATCTGACATCATTTCAGATACATCTGTTCTTTTAGATGTTCATAAAGATCAACATGCCTCTTGTGAAAATTCTGAGTTTATAGAGAAGATGTTGTCTATAGTAGATGGCTCTCCTGGATATAGGGTTGAAGCAGATATTCCGAGAAGCCGGGATTATGATGATGAAGACCTTCCAGTTTTTAAAGAAGAAATGGTTGTGGAAGAGGATTCTTCTCTTTTCCTTCAAGAGGTTTCCCATGATATATTTTTACCTAGGATTAAGGAGAAAAATCTTATGTATGAACAGCTAGAAGCGGTAGTTACCGCTGTCCCTGAAATGGATATTTTTGACAGTTATATTCTTGATGGGATCACTATTCCGGAGGTTGATCATATAAATGAAGGGAAACCCTTTTTTGATGAATATTCTAGTGATGATGAGCAGTAATCTTATCCTACATTTGATCACTATGAAGACACTGAACGACATGACAACTAGCAGAGCTTTCCCATGGTCCCTATCTATGATGATTATGAATCTGATCCTTGGGAGAGCCATGGAGAAGAGGAGGAGGAACCAAAGATGCAGTTTACACAATGTGCAGATCCAGCCAGCGAGCAGCCACCGCCTGAGATTAGTTAGCCTATGTCACTTGTCCACCCACCTGTGCTTACTAGAGATATTCAGCCACATGTGAACAATTGTGTAGCAAAGGAGGCTGTCTGTTGCCCATTTGCTAGAGTTTGCCTCTACTACTATGAGCCTGTGAAGGAATACATGGATTTTTATTTCCTTCACAATTTGGAGCCACCCTATTTCATCTCGATTTCAGCCTGTAAGGAGGAGTTGAAGAGCATAATTGTTCTGATGTCATGGTTACACCCTCTGTTTGTGATCATCGATAGAAGGAAGGAGCTTCTATATAGGAAGTTGCTTGATTGGATCTGGTGGAAGTTTTCTTTCACCTAGCCCCATGTAAAGGAATTTATTCGTTTAGGACCATACATAAATAAGCTCCTTGGAGCATGTGTGTTTATCTTTTATCTTTACTTATCGGCATGTATTTTTAAGAAGGGTGTTTTGAGCTCAACTCCATAGCCCAACAGAAGGCAACTCGAACTGCAGAAGGAGTTCTTAGAGTATCGTAGGGACGACTCTATCCCCCATGGAGCCTAATGTTAGTGCCAATTCTTGCAAGGTGGTGTTTCTCTTTGATTTCAGGTCCTTGGTGTAAATGCGTAGAAATGGGGTTTTAAAAACCCATCAAATGTGTGTTATTCAAAGGCCGCGGTCATGAGCGCTGAGCGCAACACACTGAAGAAGTCCATTTCAGGCTTAAAATAAAGCGAGCAGGCATTTTTGTTTTCAGTAGCGAGGATCCACAGATGGAGTAGATCAACGGTCATTGGGTAGGTTTGAGTAGCAGAGTTGCATGAGGTATGGCACATGAGCTCATCTCTTACAACCAAAATCACAAAATGATGAGACATTTCGGCATTTCATCTACCGGGACTTCAAAGGAAAAAGGGGTTGCTCTTCCACTGCATTTCAAAACCCCGAAACACCAAATGTGAAAAACGCCCATTAGCCATTTCGACATTTCGGCTACCGGGACCTCAAAGGACAAGGGGATCATTCCTCCACTACATCGGGAATCGTCGAAACCTGAAACTTGAAATGCGAAAAGTGCCCATTAGCCATTTCAACATTTCAACTACTGGGACCTCAAAGGACAAAGGGATCATTCCTCCACTACATTGGGAATCACCGAAACCCGAAACACAAAATGAAAAACACTCGGGAGCCATTTTGGCATTTCGGCTACCGGGATGTCAAGGGACAAAGAGATCATTCCTCCATTGCATCGGGAATCACTGAAACCCAAAACGTAAAATGAAAAATGCCCGGGAGCCATTTCGGCATTTGGCCTACCGAGATGTCAAGGGACAAAGGGATCATTCCTCCACTGCATCCGAAATCACCGAAACCCGAAACGCAAAATGAAAAATGCCCGGGAGCCATTTCAGCATTTCGGCTACCAGGATGTCAAGGGATAAAGGGATCATTCCTCTACTGCATTGAGAATCGACGAAACCTGAAATAATAAATATAAAATCCACCCAGGAAGCATTTTAGCATTTCGGCTATCGAGATATCAAGAGACAAAGGGCCACTCCTCCACTGCATCAGGAATCACCGAAACCTGAAACACAAAATGAAAAATGCCCAGGAGCCATTTCGACATTTTGGCTATCGAGATGTCAAGAGACAAAGGGACGCTCCTCCACTACATCGAGAATCACTGAAACCCAAAATGTGAAATGAAAAAACACCCGGGAGCCATTTCGGCATTTCGGCTACAGGGATGTCAAGAGACAAAGGGTCGCTCCTCCACTGCATCGGGAATCACCGAAACCTGAAACACGAAGAACGCATTTGAATATGGGTGCAGGGTCATGGCTCGTGGTCACTTGGGGTAATAGAAGGAGCTGGTTAAAGGGCCGAAGCATTGGGTTTAGCTGCAGGAGGTAGTAACTAAATATTGAGCAGGTGGTTGAGACCTCAGCTCAACCCATTAATGGAAGATATGGGAGGCCTAAAGCAATCAGCCTATGGTACCCTTGTATGCATGTCCCCCTGCAAGAGCCATCGTGAGTTAAAATGGCATCTGATGAAGGAGTTCCATCCAAGTTTGATGAAGGAGCCTCCACATGCTAACTTGGACTTTAATGTCCCAACTACCTCCCTATTTTGAAGGGGGCGAATTGCTCTGAGTATATATGCTCAATTTTTGTATTTCTGAAAGGATGGATGGTAGAGCAGGGCTCCCAACTGTAATGTTTTAATGAAGCACTGGTTTTCTTGGCTATGTATCTGTACATGAGATTTCCTTGTTTAATGTAAGGAAACTCTCTTTTCCATCTTGTTTCGATCTCATGATGAAAGAGTTCATGACTGAATGGTTCACATGAATCATCGTGACTGTGTTATGATAAAGGATTTATTATAGCACTGTTATGCTCTTTTAGTGTTTTGCTTTTGAATATAAGAGGTTGTTGTGTTCAAAGTTTTCTTCTACAAGCTGTTGGAAGCCCGATGCCCACAACAACCCTTCACATTTCCTCACAGATGTCTTCCTCCTACTCACCCTTATTACAACTTATTGCCTAAAATTGAATCAAGGCCTCATCTTCTTGTGCATGCCCAACCTAGTTTCTGAGTTAGAATGATATTGTTTCGAGTTTACTTCCATCCATCACCCTTTATCAACAAATCGTGACATTTAAACTGATGGGCCTCAGGCTTACTCCTGTTGCAATCCAGGAGTGACTCCTCTGACGCCAACAAGGAGAGCTACAGAATCAACTCAAACTTCAAGGAGATATTCACCAAGTATGGCTCATGAGGAGAGTCACAAAACTCTTACTTCAGAAGATGAAACTCTCAGAAAATCTTTCTATCATATGAAAAAAATGGTGAAAGTTTTATTTGAAGAAATAAATGCAACATTGCAAGGTGAAAGCTCAAATCCTCCAAAGGGTAATGAAGATAGTGGTGATGAAACTCCAAAATAAAATGGAGGGAGTGATGATACTTCATGTCCTTCACCTCCATATTCCACTTCTTATACAATTTCACAACCACCTCCAAATTCTCCAAAAGAACATGGTAATCATCTTCTACAAACTCCTTTGCTTAAGCTTGATACTAAGTTTGAATTGCCTATGTACAATGGAGAGGTAAATGTTGAGAAATTGGAGAAGTGGATTCGTTATTTTTAAGTGTATTGTAGGATACAAAGAATCAAAGATGATGAAACTAAAATTCATCTTGCTTCTCTTATATTGGAAAGTGGAACACTCATTTGGTGGGAAGCCAAAACTCAAGAGGACATGAAAAAACATGGAAAAGTTTTATCCTCTTTGAATGATTTTATCGCTGCACTTATAAGACAATTTTATCCATTAGCATACATGCAAAAAGATATTATGGATTGGAATTTTTTTAGAGAAGCTAAAGGGAAAAGTGTGCAAAGCTACACAAGAACTTAGAAGAAGAGCTTTGATTTTGGGTATAGATTTATCTTCTCAAGCAACTTTACTCAAATACATTGGAGGATTGCATAGCTACTTGAGGCACACAATACTTATCTTTAACCCTACAAGTCTAGATGAATTTTGTGTGGCATGTTTTCAGACAGAGGCAGAGTATGCGTGTTTTTCATTGATGAAAAAGATCATGATCAACAATGCAATGATAATGTCATGGCAATGGCAAGTTCAACAATTAAAAGCAACAGTGATCATTAGATCCCATTCAAATTTCTCGATGACTGTCAGATCTGAATTCAGATAGGAGGAGCGCGTAGTATAAGAGAACATATCTCAGGCACCATATCTGAGCCCAAAGACTGACCATCATTAGATCCATAAGAAGGAGCATGATCTTTATGTGCAAGATGAAGTGGGCCTACAAAATCCAGAAAGCAGGACCGTCCATCTTCAAGAAGGACACATGGCAAGCGACTAGAATTTTGCTGACTGGAAAGTCAAAGAAAGGAGGTGCTCTATCCTTTGAAATCGCGAAATGCAAAACCATGATTTAATCTGAGTCGTTGATTAAAGAGAGAGCATGGACCGTTGATTAGGCATGAAGAAGGCTCGTGAAGTGGCGAAGTCGTGATAATATCTTGACCATTGATCCAAGAGGGACATGTGGCGAGAGATTGGCATTTCGCTAACTGGAATTTCAAAGGAAGGAAGTGCTCTAACCTTCCAACTCACGATATGCGAAATCGCGATAAGATCTTGACCGTTGATCTAAGAGGGACATGTGGTGAGGGATTAACATTTCGCTGACTAGAAAGTAAAAGGAAGGAAATGATCTAACATTCCAACTCGCGATATGTGAAATCGTAATAAGGACTAGCCCATGGTCATAGAAAAGGTCACATCCTCAAAGGATTGAGGAAGGAGCTAGCATGAAGCTAAGCTCCATTTTAGGGATTGCGACTTGGAGTGTTGAGACACTTCATCATAGGAATGCCAAAATGCCGAAATGTGAAACGCCTTTTGGTGTAGGTTGTGGTCATTGTCGATGATCACGTGAGGGGAAGGAGCTAGCGGAGCTAAGCTCCTTTTCGATGATCGAAACATGAAGAGTCAAGACTCTTCACCATAGGATTTCCGAAATCTGAAATTGTGAAATAAACGCAAGACCTTGTAGATTTAATCCACTAGTGCTTGTTAATTGGAAATCTGATCGAAGGGTTACTGCTGATCTTTACGATTAATTGTTTAATTATGATCAAGTTAGCAGAACTGAATCATGGTTCTTGGATGGTTGGCGATTCATTTGCTGAAGCATGGTTATCCTAGGGATTCGAGGTGTAACTGAAGTCATTGAAGTGCATAAAAGACATACACAGTGACCATGTGTGGTTGGCTATTCTGACTGAAAAATGAGTTGAACTATAGAAAGGTAAAATTACAGTATGCACAGTGTGAAAAAATCTCAGAAATAAGGAATAGAAGTTGAACAAAACAAAAAATGTGAAGAGAGAAGAATGTGCACATATCAAAGAGCATGAGAAGGATAGAGAAAGAATAGATAGAAAGAGACAAAAAGTCAAGCCAAGTATGAACAGAGCAGAAGAATAGTGTAGCAGAGAAGAATTGCAGAACAATGAAGAAGTGGTAAGAATTGATATATCTGTATTGTTGGTTATTTAGTCATTTATGTAATAAGGGTGGTAAGGAGGTGGTAGGGAGGACTGTTGTCCTCAGAGGTTCAAGTGGGTGCTTGAACACAGGGAGTTGTAGCTTCCATCTGGTTGCAGCTAGAGATACTAGGGTGGCAGGGTGGTGCAAGGGAGAACAAGTGTTCTCTGTTATACAGGTTGGATTCTGTGTGACTGGAAGTTGGTTCTTCCATCCAGTTGATGCTGGAACAACCAGGAAGTTGGTTCTTCCTTCTAGTGGGTGCTAGAGAAACCAGGGAGTTGGTGATTCCTTCTAGTAGGTTCTAGAGAAAACCAGAGAGTTGTTTCTCTCAAACAAGTTGGAGGTTGTAAAACAGAGGTAGTAGCCTCACATTGAGTTGGTGCTCAATTATAGGTGATGTACAGAACTTAAAAGACTGCCTATCATTTTCAAGAAGAAGGGGTTTTTTACCTTTATGGAATTCCTCATGAAAATTTGTCTCTGTGTATATCTTATGTGTGAGTGATGCTCATTATTTATGTTTTCC
>SNQJ01S0239690.1:0-13592 GCA_010110895.2 Picea sitchensis
TAGATTCTAATTATCTAGCAGTAAGGTTGATTTTGTAGATGGAATTATCATGATCGAAACTTATAATTAGGTCTTCTTAGCATTAAAATTATATTTAAAATTGAGTGAAATAGTTTGAATGATTGGAGGTAAGTTTCTCATTTTCCCACTCATATATTTGACCCATTGTAATGAGACTATATATAAACATTTGATCCATTGTAATGACACCATAAAGATAAACATCCTCTAAAAGTGGAACCCCATTGTTTACAATTTATTTTCTTTAGATTTAAGAAAAAAATAATGATTTAATATTTAAGGACATTTGTTTGAAATAATAATTTATCTATTTATAAACTACCACTTAATTATCTTAATAAAATGGTTTTCCAAGAATAAAATTAAAAAAAAATGTTTAATGATTGAGTCAAGAGGCATTTTACACCCTAGTATGGAGGAGATGTTCATGTAACATAACACATTAAAATAATAATAAAAAATTAAAAATTAAAATAACAATAACAATAAAAAATAAAAAATTATGTAGACTCCATTACATTTATTCCCCAGATGGGGTCACACCTAGAACAATATTCATTTAATCATGATGTCCTTTCTCGTGGCCTCACATCCCTCACTCCTTTATCTGAGGTATGGAATTAATGTAGGGCCCTTCTATGTGAGATATCATCTTATGGAAAACTTATTATATAGAACATCGATGATGCAAGGCTTAGATCAGGTAAAATGGACTTGAAAGGCATCAAATCCATATTAATGGATTCTTTTATGGTTTGGTTTGGCACTATTTCTCTCCACCTCTATGTGCTTTCACTCCTGCATTTTATGTTTTCTTTCTTCTTCAAATCAGTGTCTTCTCTGGCTAAGCTTTGTCAGTCCCCTTCTGCTTTTCCCTTTCCCTTATACTTGGCTCACTCATCTCCCTCTCATATAAATTCCTCAGGAATGAGGAAAGACTCATTATCCGTGCCCTTACCACTCCTTGAATTCCTTTGTTTCATCCTCTCTTCCCTGCTTCCCTTCTACAGAGGTTCCAAACATTGAGGTCGATTTTCATGAGGAGGAGGTATGGGATACTACCATTATCGAGGAATATTGCATGTATGATCCTTATGTTGGTAGACATCTTTTGACTTAGAAAGAAGGTAAAAAAGATATGACAGACCATGTTTTTACGTGTAGCTCCTCTGAGGAGGAATATTATCCTAGTGGTCCCTACTCAACTTCTACTTGGAATTGCATAGTCAGAAGAGGAAACTTTGCATGTCTAAGGAGCACCACCAATTAATATTTGATATTCGTAGGTATTTACTGGACAAAAATTTTGATAGGAGAATATAAGTCGTACATTGGATGCTCTCTTTGAATGTTTATGTGATCCTTCTCTTCCACGATGTCCCAAGTCTCGTCATCCCTATGCTCTTCTACGATGTTCTTTTTGTTGTCACCCCTATGTCTTCGCTCACAGATGGCACACTCCTCCTCATGGTGAGGGTGGCACTGATTCTTCTGGAGTATGAATCACTCTCATTTCCTATCTATGGTTTCAATCATGTCTTACTGAGTTTTAGTAGTTTTTAGATTTTGTAGGCATACAGACCTCTTCTATAAGACTTGTAATAGTTTGGATTCAAATTTTCCACTTTAAAAAAGGTTTGTAATTCCCCTCATTTTGAGGATGGTACATGAGGTGAGGGGAATTGAACCATGGTGAAGGGAAAACCTCCCTTAGCACAAACCACTTGTGATAAACCCAATTGACACATATATATAATTTTTTAGATTAAATATAAAGAATTAGTGTTTAATGGTTTTGGCACACAAAAAATTGCCATACATTGTATCCACATCAATATCATACAATGTGCATACAGGATGAGATTAGGGGACACATGCTCAATCTAGAATTGATGACATTGGATCCCAAAAACTTCGACAATATCCAAGATGTCTTTACAAAATATAAGGATTTATTATCGCAACTCAAGGCTTGCAGGGTTGATAAATCTAAGAAAGAGAAACAAATGGTTCACACCATTCTCTCCAAACTTGGTCCTGAATTCTTAGTGTTTGTATCCACATTCCATTAAGTTAGATTCACCTTTGGATCCACCTAGAAGATTCCTTCTCTTGAGGAATTTATCAAATCCCTAACACAAGAGAAGAACAAGCTCATCAACATGAGAAAAATTAAAGTCCCAAAGGCACATGTAGTTACTATGCAAGATGGAAGTGGTCATCAATATCAGAAATATAAAGATAAATAAAAAAGGAAGGGTACTCAAAACCCTTAAACGATGCCTCTGAATCCAAAGGTGAAAAGGGAAGAAAAGGGGATAAATGCACATATTTCCATAAATCATTCCATCCAGAATACACATGCATGCAAAAACAAATAGATCTAATGACTCAAATACTTAAGAAAAATAACCTTGGAGACCGCATCCCCAAGGGTGCCAAGAAGAAAAAGGAAGAATATCATAATCCCAAGAAATGATATTGTAGCAATGCCTTGATTGTCGTCAACTCTGATCTCGATGCTTGGATCATATATTCAGGAGTAAAACATGGCATGGATTCCACAAAATAAGTATATTATTCATTGGACACATGCAAAGCCCCTCCTATTCTTACGGGGGATAACTCTCCACTCGAGGTCACCGACAAAGGAAGGATTGAACTCACCAATGAAATCTTTGATAATGTGTTGCATGTTCCCAAACTTTTCGTTAATATTCTCTCCATGTATTAGATGAAAAATTATGGCACCAAAAAGAAGATCATATTCACATCCGATGAGGTGGACATATATGACATGAAAACCAATTCCAGGGTTTCTACTGGTAAGGTAAATCATCAATCTATATTGTATACATTTTATGACTTTATTGAACCATATTTTTCTTTACTGCTTATCCATCCTGATGAAAGAAATAGGATATGGAATGAAAGGCTCAGGAATTTAAATTTAATATATATGAAATAGATTAGAAAGAAAGGATTGGTTGATGGTATACCAAAAATCCATTTCTCCAAAGGAATATATGAGGGTTGTGTTCTTGGAAAACACCCACAAGAGAAATTCGACAAAGGAAAGGCTTAGAGAGATTCCTCTCCTTTAGATCTGATCCATAGTGACCTCATGGGACCTTTTCCAAATCCATGAATCAAAAAAGAAATGTACATGCTAATTTTTTTTTATGATTTCTCACGCTTCACATGGATTTTCTTTCTCAGGAAAAAATCAGAGGTCTTTCAACACCTCAAATATTTCAAAGCACTGGTTGAGACATAGTCAGGAAATAAAATAAAAATACTCTGAACTAATAATGGGGGAGAGTATGTCAACCATGATATCCAGAATATTTTTCATGAGATAGGGATTCAGTTGCAACACACAATTCCCTATACTCCACAACAAAAAGGAGCTATTGAGCGAAAAAAAATGATCTCTAAAAGAGATGACATCTTGCATGCTACTTACAAACTCACTTCCATAGAGATTATGGGATGAAGCACTTAACTATGCAACGAACATCCAAAAAATATCTCCCAATAGATTTGTCAAGGATATGGCCCCCTACGAGGCTTGGAGTGGTCTCAAACAAGAAGTTACCCACTTTCATATTTTTGGTTCACGTGCATGGGCCCAGATTACCTCTGAAAAGAGGAAGGCACTTGATCCTCAGAGAATAGAGTGTATTTTTGTTGGATACCCTGACGGTGTGAAGGGATACATACTTATTGATATTTCCTTGGATCAGCTCATCATTGAGAAAAGTGTCTTGCATGTACCTCAACAGCTACATGCAGGCACCTTTTTTCTTCCACCTATCATAGATGATGAGCATGCACATGCCAAATCTTCTTCATATGAGAGTTCTGATTCATAGGATTCAGATGATCCAGATATAGATTCAGTATAGTCATATGTAGATTCATTGCATCAATATGTAGATGCATAGCCAGAGCAGAGGCCCAAGTGGGTCCAAACTACTCTTCAGGATACAAGGGATCTTGTTGGTGATATAGTTGATACTAGGAGGACTCGATCTGATTTCAAGGAGCCTCCTCTTGCACTCACTGCCATTGAACCATTTCCACCCATGCATATTTTCTTGGTTCAGTCTTCAGATCCACAGTATTATGGCGAGGCTACTGGAAATCCCTTTTGGGAATCTACCATGTAGGAGGAGTACGACTCTCTCCTTGAGAACTAGACTTGGGATCTGGTTCCCCTTCCTTTTGGAAGGAAAATTCTTAGGTGCATATGGGCCTACAGAACCAAGAGAAAAATAGATGGACATAATAGCAAATACAAAGCCAAGCTTGTTGCCAAAGGCTTTTAGCAAGTGCATGGCATTGACTATGATGAGAACCTTGCTCCAGTAGCGAAGATGGATTCCATACATTTGACACTTTCCATTGCAGAAACCAAGGGATGGGAAGTCCATTAGATGGATGTGAAGAATGAATTTCTTCATGACAATCTCTCTGAGGATATATATATGGAGCAGCCCCAAGGATTTATGCAATATTCATATTTGGTATTTCGATTGAAGAAATATCTTTATGGCCTCAAGCAGGCTCTGAGGGAATGGTATGCCAAGATGGAATCCTACCTTTTGTCACAGAACTTTGTACATTGTAAATTAGATCCAAATGTCTACATGCTTAGGAAAACTGATTCAATTCTACTCTTAGTTCTGTATGTTGATGATTTCTTGATCATCGGTTGATCAACTTCAACAATTGATGCATTCAAGAGGATTCTACATGATAGGTTCTTGATGATGAACATGGGTCCACTAAAAATTTTCCTTGGACTTGAGATCAATCAGGATGCATCATGAATCAAACTGTCTCAGTCTATGTATCCATGAGATCTCCTTGAGAGATTTCACATGACAAACTACATGTTTTCTCTGACTCCTTTCCTATCACAAGTCAAACTTTAGGATGGTGGGGACACTCCATTGGTTGAAAACACATTGTACAGACAACTAGTGGGGATATTTTTTTATCTCACACACTCCATACCATACCTCTCCTATGCAGTTGGCACAATTTCCAGGTCCATGCAGGAGACACATGAGCTACATTGGAAGGATGCAAAGCATATCCTTATATATGTACATGGCACCATAACCTTTGGGATTCATTATGCAACAAACTCTACATTGGACCTCATTGGGTTCATTGATTCTGACTGGGATGGAGATAGAACTGATTGAAATTCCACATATGGTTACTCACTCAGTCTTTGTTTTGGGCCTATATATTGGTCAAGAAAGAAGGAGGTTTTTATTGCTCTATCTTCATCCGAGGCAAGGTATAGAGGGGTAGTTAACATAACCATTCAGGCTATGTGACTACAAGATTTTCTCACTGATTTGGTCATTCATTTTCATCGGTTGATCGTCATATGGTGTGACAAACAAAGAACTCTGAAGTTCTACAAATATCCAGTTAAGAGGTAGTGGACGAAGCACATCGTGATCCACATGCACTATATATGGGACTTAGTACATGAGGGGATCATCGAACTACAATTATTTCCTTCAACAGAACATACTGCAGACATCTTCACCAATACCTTCACTAAGAAGAAGTTCCAGTCTCTATGAAGTTTTCTTGGAGTGAAGGACATAGTTGTCTAGCAACTGTCATTTCTTCTTTTTACATAAATTGTACCTTGAGGGGGGGGGTGGGTTTCCCATGAGTTTTCCCCTCTTTCCTCACTTTATTTAAGTGTATATTTTGTATTTGGGTACCTAACATGGCCTCATTTATGGGACCCATTATTTATTTTCACCATAGTGATGTTTAGGGGGGGTGTTTGAGTTACTTCACACAAACCTATGATTTTTTTTTCCTAAGGTTTTTCCTTGTTTATTAACCATTATTCAGGCTCCTATATTTTAGGAATAATATTCCTCTAGGGATAATATTCTCTTTAGTTTTCACTTCATTTTGATCAGTTGAGTGGAGTCTAGATGCTACATTGGTATTGTCACCATGCAACATTGGGATCATCACCATCTAATGTGCATTGTCCTTGGGATCATCACCAAACTAAAACATTACCCATGATTATCTTATCTCCTCCTCACTTTACTATGTTTCAGACAGTTAACTAAAGACTGATAGACTAGTTAACTCATCTAGGTGGAAGTTCACTCCCGTAACTGCTCGAGAGGCTAGACTAGGTGGTAGCTTACTCCCGTAACTACTGATGTGTGTCCATATCACTCTAGACCACCACTATGGTGCATTGTATTCTCCTCCAGTGCGCATTGTTTTATTTATACAAAGTATATCATGTGTAAATTATTCATTTTTCATTCGGTTAATGAGAATTCTTCCATTCTTTCTCTCTTTCTTCTTCTTTCTCAATTTCTTTCTACAAATGTGTGTGTTATTTTCTAGCTAGATTTATTCTATGTAGGTTCAACACATTTACATTTTGGAGTTTCCATGAACCTTGAAATTAGGTTCACTCCATACATTATATTAGGTCTGGTTGCATTTAAGTACATAATACTTCCTACTAGTCTTTTAAACAGCGTGGGATCCACCTTGGACCCTTTGTATTCTTTGCTTAAGTTCAACCTTTTTATGATAGGTGTTGGGGCTTATTTGGAATTTATCATATTGAATATTTTCATAATTTCATGCGCATACTTAGATTGTGAGATAAATATACCATCTTTGGACTGGTGAACTTCAATACCTAGAAAGTATCTCATAAGCCCTAAATCATTCATTTCAAACTCATCATTCATGATTGACTTAAGTTATACTACATGCCAAAATCACCTGTAAAAATTAAATCATCCACATATAAGAAAACAATTAACATATTACCTTGTTGATTTTCTTTGATGTACAATGTTGGCTCACATTCACTTCTCTGAAATCCATTCTTTGTGAGGTAGGAATATATGCAACTGTACCAAGCTCTAAGAGATTTCTTTAATCCATTCATTTATTTCTTCAATCTGTACACTTTGTATTATTGTCATGGAACCTCATAGCCTTGTGTTTGTTCCACATATACTTCCTCTTCTAAATGTCCATTAAAAAATCTTTACTTTACATCCATTTGATAAACTCACCATTTGTTCCGCACGACAATGGCTAACAAAGTTTTGACTGTGTACATGCACGAAATTGGTGAAAAAGTTTCATTGAAATCAATTCCAGGTTGTTGTGTAAAAGCTCTTTCAACTAGCCTTTCCTTGTGTTTCTACACATTTCCTTCTACATCTTAGTTGGTTTTATAAATCCACTTAACACTTTTCACATCCTTGTCTTTAGGTACATATATCGATTTCCATGTCTGGTTGTTTTCTATGCATCTGATTTCTTCATCAATGGCCTGTGACCATACATCATATTTGATGGCTTCTTCAAAGGTTAATGGATCATGTATTTGTGAAAATAGAGAAAAAATTGAAAATGAATTTGTTGTGTCCTCATTATAGATGTCGCGTAGAATTCTTGTCTTTCTTGGTAACAAACTTGGTAATGTTGGATCAAGGGATGTAGAACTACTTGGACTGCTTGCTGGTGTTTTCTACGTTCTAGGTGTAGATTGTGCACCTACTGATCTTACTGGAGTATATTGTGTTGCACTTTTTGTCGCAGCCGTAGAAGGAACTACACACTAAATTATACACAGTGTTTGAATCACCTCTTCTTCTATGTCATCATTCTCAATAGAATCAATAATTATGACTGTCTTTACTATGCTTCATTCTCCATGAACTGAACATCGTAACTGATTATGACTTTTCTTTTGACAGGTTCATATAGCTTGTATCCTTTTGTTTCTTCAAAATACCCAAAAAATATACATTTATGTCCTTTGTTTTGCATCTTATTTCTCGTCTCATCTGGAACATGTGTGTATGCAACACAACCAAAAAAATTTAAGTGCGCCACATTATGCTTCATTCTTGTCTAGGATTCTTGAGGAACTATGTTCTTCACACTATTTTTGGAACATATGTTCATGATGTATACTGCAATTTGTACTACCTCAGCCCAATACTCAGTTGACAAATGTCTGGTTCAAAACATATTGCATACCATTTCCATGATTGTTTTCTTTTTTCTTTTTGTGACACCATTCTGATGTCGTGTATGCCACACGGTAAATTGTTTGTAGATTCCATGAAATTTACAAAAGTTATGAAACTCTCTTCAAATATGTTCTCCTCCTCTACCAGTTCTTAGACACTTGATGTAATAACCACGTTTCTTCTCTGCAAGTTATTTGAACTACCAAAAACAACCCAATGCATCAGATTTATGATTTAGGAAATAAATCCATGTCTTTCTTGAGAAATCATCAATGAATGTTATAAAATAAGTACTACATCCTATATATGGAGTTTGGATTGATCCACAAATGTATGAATGTACAATTTCCAGTGGAGATTTTTCTCTATATGAATTTCCAACTGGAAATGATTCTTTGTGTTATTTTCCAAAAATACATCCTTCACATATTATTTCTAGTTTTTCAATCAATCGTAAACCTTTTACCATATCCTTTGTGTGTAGCAACTTCATACGTCCAAAGTTTAAGAGACCAAATCTGAAATTCCATAGCCAAGAACCATCTTGTACTTCAAATTGAAATATTGCCTACATTTATGCACCACTTTCTCCTTTCTTGATACTGCACACACTTTTTTCTCCATTGGAATTGCACGCACTTTCTACTATAAATGCAATGTATAACTGCACATATTTTTCTTTACCAACAACTAGCACTGCATTTTTCTTCTTGGTTGGATTCAATGTCAATGGGAACATTTTGTTACATGTGATCTGAATTCTTGCAATAAGTTGATTACTTGGATATCTGTCCATAATCACACATTGATTATCTTCCATGTAGATTATGTATCATTTCTGTAACAATTGTCATGTATTCATCAGATTATGCTTCAGACCAGAAGCATAATATACATCATGCATAAATTTTTGTTCTCCTTGTTTAGTTAAAATGTTTATATTTCCTCTTCCTAAGACAGTGACTTGGATGTCTGTTCCAAGTGTAAATTTGGTTTGGAATGACTTCTCCAAAATACAAAACAATTAAATGTTTCATGTCATGTGGTTGTTGAGAAACATTGCATTCAACTGGTGAGACTATAGGAATTACTTCAACATGTGTGATAAACATAGGATTGGTTTGGTTATTTACGCTATTTGACTGATCTTGTTGTTGCTTGTTCTGATTATACTATCTCTTCATGCATTCATATGCATAATGTCTATACTTTTTAGAGTAATGGCATTGAATCTTTTTTTTTTCAGTTCTCTGACCACTTGGCTGACTGGTATTTGTACTTTGTCCTCTTCCACCAGTATTTCTAGGACTGCTACTGCGTCCACCTCTGATAGAAATTTTCCTCTACCTCTAGATTTATCTCTCCCCCTTCCTCTTCCACGACTTATAGATGATCGCATGAAAACTGCATTCTCTAATGACATACTTTCCCTATTTGATTTGTGTTCATGATTAATGAGGGAAGCTTGCATTTCATTTAGACTAAGCTGACTCATATCTTTTCTCTCTTCTATAGTCACAACAAGGGTATCAAATTTAGGAGGAAGACTCCTAAGTACCTTCTCAACAACTTTTTTGTCTTCTATGGTTTCACTATGAGACTTAATCAAATTTATGAGGAAAATAACATGGGTATAAAAGTAATCTACTAAATTTGTATCTTTCATTGACAAAGTTTCAAAATATCTTTTAAGAATTTGTAGTTTTGAAGTCTTGACTTTGTCCATACCCTGATAAGTAGTTTGTAATATGTCCCATGCCTCATTGTCTTGCTTTTTTTATGAAACTCTTGGGAGTATGCTCGCATTCATGGTTTGATGTATCTAAAACATCACCTTTCCATTATCGACTATTTCCCATACATCTTGACCTCAGAACGACACTTTCATGGTGAAGGACCATAACTCATAGTTCTTTCTTGTAAAAGTGGGAGGTTGCAGATTTGAAGTAGAAGCCATTTTTCACCTTTAAACAAAGTTTCTACACTTGAAACTTGTTCTAATCAACCCACTATTATCAACCTGCTCTCATACTAGATGTCATATCTAGAGTGTGCAGGGAAATTGTGTGCAGTGTAGTGAGAAATACTATGCGCCATAAAAATTAGTGACATAACTCTTAGAACTTACCACACAGTGCACATACTGCATGATTTAATTCACACTATTATATAAACACTTAACAAAGTAATTTATTCACTCTATTCTACTCCTTAAAATGATAAACTCAGAAACACAATAGAAGCTCTAAAATTACACATGAAATTATCAACACACAAAATACTTGATATATATATTGAGAAATTCAGTGTTGCGTGCTAATACAAAATATGATAACTATGATAAGCTTCAGCTCCAACAAATTCTCCTAACTTTAAAGACACAAATCTTGGGCTCTCAGACTTATTTGAATCCTCATCTATTGTTGTTTTTTATTCACGACTATGTTCTCTCTACCTCTGTTCATGTTTATATCATATAAGTTACAAACTCGTACATATAAGTATGAAACTGATACTTCCTGTAGAAGTAATACTGACTCGACATTAAATGCGACAATAAATTCGACTGACTCTTCATCTACTTAACTGGGCTCGAGAAAGAAAAAGATTGACTCCATTAATGAACTGCTCTAATTTGATTGATAAAAATTGATCTTGTTTAAATGTGTGAACTTGTATTTGCAGACTAACTGACTAACAATTCGACATATATGTGAAGAGCTCTTCGAATTGTAATTACTATTTCCAACATTACCATGCCGACGTAAAACTTTTATTGCGCTCCTTTATTGAGAGTGGACATGCCACTTGTTAGAATTATCGTATTTCCCTTGTCGTCTCATTTTATCATTACAATAATCCACAAATTCATTCCATTCCCGCTCTTCCACAATTTTAGTTCTCTGCTCCTCCAATCCTAACTTCGTTGTGTAGATTTGACAATCCTCAACTATAAAACTATGACGAAGCACAACTTGAATTAGCTAACACCATTGATGTTTCCATGCCGAAGCATGAAAATGTAACTATAATCACAATTATTAAGAGTGATCAGGCATATCCTATAAATTCTTTTTGTAACAGTGACATAATTCATGAATTCATGCAGTAGTTGAATCTCGATATACAATGGGATCCTCTACAACATTATATCCAAGTTCAAGTGTTTGGAAGGAAGAGTATTAACATTAACATATTCCCAATGCCATTCAAAATTTCATGAATTCATGTTTTTTTCTTCCCCCTTCCAAAATGCACTCAATTTCCATCCCTCTCCCTCTGAGGAATCAACGCGTCTTCACTTCCATATATAGTTTCTTTCATCATCACTTAAAGAAGAGGAAGCATACACACAATCCCATAGCCTTGGAAAGAGGGGAAGTCTCTTCCAATGAATATTGAAGTCTCCTAAATCTAGCATCCACACATTCTACATATTTTGGTAGACTTTGGGTTCTTCTGTTACAATTGATGGTGTCAGCAAAAATACATTATCATTATCACACAAACTTTTTGTCTATTTATATATCTTAACTAATGGATGTTGAGGAAGCCATATTGTGATAACACCCTCACTAATTTTGGAATTGTTGTTACTGGGTCTGCACACCCAAAGACCGACTAGCCTATAGGAAGCCTCCTTGGTCGGGGTCATGTTTCTTTTAATATGGGAGAGAATCAAAGCATTGGACTGAATATTTGGAGTATTGTGAAATGCTACGTCATATATTGGGAAATAGTTCGTCATGATTTTAATACACATTTTGTTTAATATAGTCAGAAGTGGCCTTTTATTTCATGGTAATCTACACAACCAAGAAACTACTTCACCTAGAACAACACCGTCGCATAGTTTGGTTATTAAATTTGTATTTTCTACCATACAAATTTACAAAATACATCCAACATAAGCATTACAAAATTGCAACAACAATAACTCGATATTGAAATGACAACATATCTTACATGAGATTTGAGTGGCTTAGATGCCTTCTTTCTCTTGCATTGGTTTCCCATGTGCATCCACATCAGCTGCTACTCTGACATCTCCAATGCTTTTCCTGGAACAACCCATTTCATCAATCTTCTCTTTTTCTGGATTTGGATTATATGGTTGAGTTCAATTGAGCCACTTAAGCTATCTCTCTATATATTTGTATTTTTGTGACAAGTTGAAATTAATGGAACATCCCTACATATAAATTCGGCTTAATTATATTTATATGTTTGTGCCAAGTTGAAATTAATGGAATTCCCCTGCTTATAAAGTATGCTTAATTTGACTGTAATTTGATTGTAGGATCGACTTATCCAACATATAAAGTCGGTTTAATTTGATTGTAGAGAACTATATAAATTCGGTTTAATTAGATTGTAGATTCTAATTATCTAGCAGAAAGGTTGATTTTGTAGCTGGAATTATCATGATCCAAATTTATAATTAGGTCTACTTATCATTAAAATTATATTTAAATTTGACGGCAATAGTTTGAATGATTGGAGGTAAATTTCTTATTCTCCCACTCATATATTTGACCCATCGTAATGAGACTATATGTAAACATTTGATCCATTGTAATGACACCATAAAGATAAACATCCTCTAAAAGTGGAACCCCATTGTTTAAAATTTATTTTCTTTAGATTTAAGAAAAAAATAATGATTTAATATTTAAGCACATTTGTTTGCTATAATAATTTATCTATTTATAAACTACCACTCAATTATCTTAATAAAATGGTTTTCCAAAGATACAATGACAAAACAAGCGTTTTATGATTGAGTCAAGAGGCATTTTACACCCTAGTATGGAGGAGATGTTCATGTAAGATGACACATTAAAATAATAATAAAACATTAAAAATAAAACTAACAATAACAATAAAAACAAAATTTATGTAGAATCCATTATATTTATATCCCGGATGGGGTGACACGTGGAACAATATAGATTTAAGCATGATGTCCTTGTTGGACACACCTACCACACTTAGAGGGGGGGTGAATGAGTGTGGGGATCTTTTTCCCAAAACTTCCCTCTTACAGAAAACTCATTAGTTAGCATTCAACATTTACTCATTACTCATTGTTGTCATTAATAATCAGTGAGATGTGAATACATATCAGCAACATATATCAGCAATATATCATCAACAAATCATCTCCACAAGGAACACAAGGAACACAAGATGTATGTACAATTTTTCTTTTTATTATGGACTTCAATCTGGGGGTTTTTCAACAACAACTGAATAGAGTACAACTCTACAAGAGCACCAACTCTATATGAAAGACTCATCTTACATTCTCAGAACCAACTAAGATGAGGCAACAATCCTCAACAGATATCAATCTATACCATAAACCAGAGCATCAACCATGCACCAACCTGTGCCAAACAACCTGTAATCAACCTGTACCATAAACAAGTGCATCCAACCATGTACCAAGTATATACCAATCATGTGTCAACTACTCATAAACAATGAGTCATCAATATG